>CAUYPK010000247.1:0-28315 GCA_963574355.1 Loris lydekkerianus | reverse complement strand
ACCCGCATTCAGCAATAGGACTGAGGGTGGTGCGCACAGTTCTCTGTGCCTGGCACCCAGTGACTTTGGCACAGGGAGCCCAAGTCTCTAGCATTCTCTGGCCAGGAGAAGGGCTCTGTGCAGAGGCAGATAGGGCTCCAGAGGGCACGCAGCTACCAGAGTCCCTGGACAGATGGATGAGCTAATGTGGAGGCTGATAGGACACAGGAGGGGGAACGCAGGGTTGCGTGGCTCCCGCAGCTCCTGGTCAGGGAATGTGGAGCCTCAGTGGGTGCAGGTCACGGGTCTGGGGTCGCTGCACACCTCTTATGGAGGTCTGGGCGGTGCCTAGCCCAGGAGTTTGAGGTTACTATGAGCTGTGACGTCAGGGCACTCTACCCAAGGCAACAGCCCAAGGCGCCAGTGTTCCAAAACTGTCTCACTCTGCCCATTAGGATTAGGGCTGTGAGGCAGTTCTGTCCCCGCCTTTAAGCTGCTCAGTCACTAGGTTACTTTGTCCCGCCCGATCCTTGTTCTGGGACCCTTAGGGCAAAGCTTGCCGGAGCAGTTTTTCCACACAATGGCTTTCACTTAGCCCAGCTCAGTGGCTCCTTTTGGGGTCCCAGACAATGCCCAAAGCTCTTCACACTTTTGCTCAAGCTCTCCCCAGTGCAGCTCAACTGAGCGCCAAGTCCAAGAACACCAAAAAAGTTCACAGGTAAGGCCTTTCCGGTTTGCAGTCTCACTGCTGCTTGTACTCACGGTTGCTGGCGTGATTAGGTTGATCGAACACATGCAGCCACTTGCCAGTTTTCCACTGTTTTTGTCTTCCTCCTGGGGTGCAGAATTCCCTTGCTGGCTCCCTGTATCCTCAAAGGGATGATCATAGGCAGATCCCACCGGCCAGAGATATGTGGAGTCTTGTCTCCCCAGATTCGCCAAGCCCAGTTACAGGGAAGCTGTTACCTAAGACAGTGTTAAAGTGTTGCATATTTAAGACATATCTAAGTCGGCAATTTCCTTCTTGATCTCATCTCTGACCCAGCTGTCATTCAGCATAAGGTTATTTAGCTTCCATGTTTTTGTATGAGTATGCAGATTCCTGTTGTTACTCAGCTCAAGTTTTATTCCTACCCGTCTTTTTGATAAAAAGCCATTTTAATGGAGGTGAGATGATATCTCATTGTAGTTTTGCTGACATTGGATATTTTTACATATACCTGTTGGCCATTTGTATGTCTTCCTTTGAGAAATGTATATTCAGATCCTTTGCTCATTTATTAATTAATTGGGTTATTTGATTTTTTTTCCTGCTGAGTCATTGTAGCTACTTATATATGTATATTCTACTTATTAATCCCTTGTCAGAGGGGTAGTTTCCAAATATTTTTCTTCCATTCTCTGGATTTTGTAGTAACCAAAACAGCATGGTACTGGGATAAAAACAGACACATAGACCAGAGGAACCGAGTAGAGAATCCAGAAATAAATCCACATATCTACAGGAAACTTATCTTCAACAAAGGTGCCAAGAACATTTAGGGTTCACTTTGTTGATTGTTTATTGCACAGAAGCTTTTTAGCTTGATGGGATCCCATTTGTCCAATTTTGCTTTGGTTGCCTGTGCTCAAGAAGTCCTTGCTCAGACCAGTGTCTTGAAGTGTTTCTCCATTATTTACTTTTAGTAGTTTTAGTTTCAGGTTTTAGATTTAAGTCTTTAATCCATTTTAATTTGATTTATGTATATGGGAAGAGGTAAGGATCTACTTTCATGCTTCTGCGTATGGATATCCAATTTTCCCAGTACCATTAGTTGAAGAGACTGTCCTTTTCCCACTGTGTATTCTTGGCACCTGTGTTGAAGATAAGTTCACAGTAGACGTGTGAATTTGTTTCTGGGTTCTCTATTGTGTTGCACTGGTCTCTGTGTCTGTTTTTATGACAGTACCATGCTGTTTTGGTTACTACAGCTCTTATAGTATAATTTGAAGTCAGGTAATGTAATTCCTCTAGTTTTGTTCTTTTTGCTAAGGATGGCTTTGGCTATTCGGGGTCTTTTGTGGTTCTATATACATTTTAGAATTATTTTTTTCCATTTCTGTGGAAAATATCATTGGTATTTTGATGGGGATTGCATTGAATCTGGAGATTGCTTTGGGTAGTATGGACATTTTAACAATATTTATTCTTCCAATCCAGAAGCACATACATATCTTTCCATTTCTTTGTGCCTCTTTGACTTCTTTCATCAGTGTTTTGTAGTTTTCATTATAGAGATCTTTCACTTTGGTTTATTCCTAGGTACTTCATTTTATTGGTAGCTATTAGAAATTGTATTACTTTCTTGGTTTCTTTTTCAGATTGTTTCCTGTTGGCATATGGAAGTGCTACTGATTTTTGTACGTTGATTTTGTATCCTGCAACTTTGCTGAATTTGTTTATTAGTTGTAATAGTTTCTTTGTGGAGTCTTTAGGTTTCTCTAGATATTATATCATCTGATATGACAAGGACAATTTGGCTTCTACCTTTTTAGTTTGGGTGCCCTTTATGTCTTTCAAACAAATAAGCAATGAGAAATCTAACAGAAATTCCACTCTTTATTGCCACTCCCCTCTGTCCCCACTTTTTAACTTTTTGTTGTTTCCATTAATATTTTTTATACTGTCTATCTCTCAAAAATTGTTATTTTTGATAAGTTTGTCTTTTAGTCTTCCTACTCAATAAGTTTATACACTGCAATTGCAGCAGAAGACTATTCTGCATTTGTGTCTTTACTATTATCAGGGGGTTGTATACTTCAGAAGATTTCTTATTGTTTATTAATATCCTTTTCTTTCTTATTGAAGAACTTCTTTTAGTATTTTTTGTAGACAGGTCTGGTGTTGATGAAATTCCTCAGCTTTTGTTTTTCTGAAAAAGTCTTTATTTCTCCTTCATGCTTGAAGGATATTTTCATAGGATATAATATTCTAGGGTTAAGGTTTTTTCCCTTCAGTATTTTGAGTATGCCATATCACTCTCTCTTAGACTATAAGGTTTCCACTGAAACCTTTTATATGTTATTTCTTTTCTTTATTCTTGTTTTCCTGAGGACCTTTTCTACATCTGTGACTTTTGGGAGCTTGACTATTAAATGCCTTGAGAGGTAGCCTTGTTGGGGGTTATATCTGCTTGGTATTCTATGACTTTTTTTTTTTCTTTTTTCTTTTTTTTTTTTTTTAATTGAGACAGAGTCTCACTTTATGGCCCTTTGGTAGAGTGCTGTGGCATCACACAGCTCACAGAACCTCCAGCTCCTGGGCTTAAGCGATTCTCTTGCCTCAGCCTCCCGAGTAGCTGGGACTACAGGCGCCCGCCACAACACCTGGCTATTTTTTTGTTGCAGTTTGTCCAGGGCTGGGTTTGAACCCGCCACCCTCGGCATATGGGGCCGGCGCCCTACTCACTGAGCCACAGGCGCTGCCCTATGACTTTCTTTTCTTTCTTTTTTTTTTTTTAAGTTGAAAAATTTTTTTTTATTAATTTTTTCTTTTTTATATTAAATAATAACGTTTACATTAATGCACTTATGTGCTGACTTTATATACAATTTGGAATGCTTACATCAAACTGGTTAACGTAGCCTTCACCTCACTTACTCTACTCTTAATAGATTTGACATGTGCCCTTGCAATATGCACAATAGGTGAGGTCCTACAGATTACTACCTTCCCTCCACCTGGCCTATGACTTTCTTGTACCCAAATATTTATAAATTTGTTTAGGCTTAGAAAGTTCTCTGTTACTATTTCTTCAAATAAACTTTTTGCCCCAATCTCTCTGTACCTCCTGTTTAAGGCCCATAACTCTTAGAGTTACCCCTTTGAGGCTATTTTCTAGATCTTGTAATGTGCTTAATTCTTATTTATTCTTTTTCCTTTTTCTCTTCTGTGTATTTTCAAATAGCCTGTCTTGATTCTTTCTTCTGCTTCATAAGTTCTATTAAGAGACTCTGATACATTTCTGAGTTTGTCAGTTGAATTCTTCAGCTCCAGAATTTCTTGATTTTTAAAATTATTTCAATCTATTTGTTAAATTTCTCTGATAGGCTCCTGAATTCCTTTTCTGTGTTGTCTTGAAGTTCATTTCAGGACAGCTGTTTTGAATTCTTTGGGACTGGCCACTGATACCTTAGTTTATTGGTGAGGTCATGACTTCCTGGATGTTCTTGATGCTTACAGATATTCATTGATGTCTGACCATTGAAGGGTTACGTATTTATTTTAATCTTCACAGTCTGGGCTTGTTTGAATCTGTCTTGAGAAGACTTTCCAGATACTCAAAGGGAATTGAGTGTTGTGGTCTGTGTCTTTGATCACCGTAGCCATGTCAGCACTGAGGGTACCCCAAGCCCAGCAATACTGTGACTCTTACAGACTCCTGGTGGTACTGCTTTGGTGAGCTTGGGTAAGAGAAGAGAGAATTCCTTGGATTACTAGGTAAAATTTCTTACTGTCTTCTCTCACTCTCTGTCCTGGTATATACGGAGTTGGGATGCTGGATATGGACATCCCTTGTGACTAGTGCCAGTTCACACCTGAAGCCAGCCCCACCTCACCTGAAGCCAGTGGTGACTGTTGTGTGGCTACCTCTGATGTTTATTAAAAGCTCAAGGGCCACTTATTCAGCAGGTGGTGAATTTCTCCAGGACTAGTTCCCTTCAAGGCAGCATGTTTCCTTTTGGCCCAGGCTGGGTTCAGAAAGGCCATCCAGGAACTAAATCCTGGACTCATGGGCCTCAAGAGTCTACTTGGTACTTTATTTTATTGTGGCTTAGCTGGTACCTAAGTTGAAAGACAACTGAGCTCTTCCCTTTCCTTTCCTCAAGTGGAAGAAGATGCTGCCATGTGAGCAGCACTGCATCTAGTTGGGGGAGGGGTGACACAGGCACTGGCTTGACAGGAGCTGCTGGTGTCTCACTGGGTCACATGCACCTTAAGTCTACTCAGTCCAAGCCAGCAAAGTCTATTCACTCCAAGCCAGCATAGTCAGAGGAATTGCCCAAGGACTGCAGCCCTTGTGGCCTGACTGCCTAATGAATTTAGTCCAGGCCTCAGGCTGCTCTTTATCCACCAGTGGTGGGGCTAGCAGGAACATGGGCTTGGGGTGGAGGGTTTCCCTCTGGCTAGACTGGGAAGAGTGCTTCCTCCACAGGCACCAGCAGAATTCTGCCCTGTGTAGGAGCGGCCCTGAGTCTCAGTGAAAAGATACATGATCACTTCACTCTTCCTTCCCTGGGGCACACAGATTCTCTCTCCACTGGTCACTGGCGTGGCACTGCCAGGGGATGGGGGATGGGTGGTGTAAGCAATGCAAGATCATCTTTTCTGCCCTCTTCAGTGTCTCTTTCCCTGATATAATGTTAAAACTAGGTAGTTTGATCACTCACCTGATTTTTGGTTCTTCTGAAAGTGCTTGCTTGTGTGGATAGTTGATGAATTTGGTGTTCATGTGGAGAGACAATCCCTGGAGGTTTCTATTCAGTAATCTTGCTCCACCCCCTTCACTTAGGATTATTTTTTACTTGGCACAATAATATATTTTTTATTTGGCAGGTTAACATAAAGGTTCAAAGAAAAAAATACTATCCATTGGCCAAGAGAACCCCTTACCCTGAAGTAGGTTTCCTATAACCCTGTATTCGCATATCTTCTAGTAGTGTTTCTCACACCATAGCATGTATCACAATCCCGTGGAGAGCTTCTTAAAACAGATAACTGGGCTCCACCCATCCTCATCATTTCTTGGTAGGTCTGGGTGGGTGGAGCAGGCCTGAGAAATTGTTATGTTTAACAAGTTTACAAGTGATGATGCTATGGATTCTGAGACCAAGTTTGAGAGCCACTGTAGTAATGGGATCACATGTAGAACATTTTGTTCAAAGTCTGTTTCTAGTGTTATGTGGAAGAGGCATGTTTTTGTTAACAGTCTATCTGGACCAAAGAGAAAAAGCTATAAAATCAAAGAAAGTAAAAAAAAATGTAGTTGTAAAAGAATTAACAGATGGAAGTGCTAAGTGACTGAAGCTAATTATTGCAGGTCTTAAAGAGAGTGAAAAGTGAGTTTCCAGGTGTGTGTGAAGAAAGCATCTCTTGGTTTATAACTCTGCTGTAGTTAATTTTGTAGTATTGGGTTTCTGAAGGATGAGGTCGAGCTGAAATGGTTCTGATGAGAGCACAAATCTTGAAGCTTGCTGGGTAACCTCTCCTTTAGATGAAACTGAGCACTAGATCACTTATTTAAGGGCCTGCATCTTAAACAACCTTGAAAAAAAATTATTTATCCATTATCATGTGGTACTCGTGCAAATAAGAGGGCTTGGGCAAAGAGGGAACACTTAGCCTTGATTAGATGGGACATATTAGCTTCCTGAAATTTTCTCACCTGTTTAAGCAGCTCTCAATCACAAATCCTGACAGGATAGACACTCATTGTAGGAAGGATTAACAGGGCTCAGCTAAACCCAAGGGGTGTCACACTTATCCTAGATCTCTAGGGCAATGTATGGTTCTCTGCATCCCTTAAAGATTCCACTTGCAAAGGCCCTGTATGGTGGCCTCTCCCTTTGCAATTCTCCAGAGGGACGATGCTATAAGACATACTTTTCAGAGTCTGTCATTGTTGCACCTGATTTAACACCAGAGCTAGTTAGTTCATGAACAACAGGGCAAAATAAGATAGGAATGTGATTTGACAAGAATGTGATCCTGGTGGAACAGAGTGGTAGTACAAGTCCAATTTTCCTGAGCTCAGCTGTTTTGCTATTTGCTAGAGACAAAACCTGTCCTTGGCCCTGATGTACAGTTTGTTTTGACAAGCTTTATTTGAAAAAGGTAGAGAGGAAAGATAGTTCATTATCAGACATCTCCTGGGCCCAATAGCGTAGAGCAGTGATTTTCAACTGGTGTGCTGTGAAAATTTTTCAAGACCATTAATTAAATTATTTTCAAAAGATGTTCAAAACACAGTGATTATATTCTTTTTTTACTCTTTTTTTTTGATCACCATAATTTAAGTGTGCCACAGAAGTTTGACTGTGGGTTCAAGTGTGCTGTGAGATAAAGAAGGTTGAAAAACACTGCCCTAGATAGAGAAAGAAGAGAGCCAAACCCCTGCTGGGGTTTCTATGCTCTATTTAGAAAAATCATATAGATTGTTCTAGGGATTTCTCTGTGATATCTGCAGCTCGATGAGGCCACTTTTCTCCTTGTTGCCTAATCAATCTTTAGCCCAAAACTTTCTTTACTCTTCTTGGGGGAATGGAACACCAGGGTATTAGAGGATAGGATATTGGACCTCTGGGAAGAAGCCACTTAACTGTGAGAGATATGAGAGATGTGTAGTCTCCCTTATGACCTGGACATCTGTTTTTAGGTCAAAGGATCCTCTCATCCAGGATAGTTTAAGTCAACTTTTAGACTGAACTGTTAGCAATGGTAATGGAGTACACTTAACCATGCCTCTCTAGTGCTTCTCAAAGTGTTATCCTGGGATCAGCAGCACCACCTGGGGAATTGTTGGAAATTCAAGTCCTTGAGCCCCACCCCAGATCTGCTGGGTTAGGAACTCTGGGGCTGGGACTCAGTAACCTGTGCTTGGACGAGCCCTCCAGGGGTATCCTGATATGTGCCAAAGTTTGAGAACCACAGTCCTATGTGAACTTTATCTCCTGCAGGTAATCTGTAGCAGCAAACAGCCATAGCTCAAGGCATCTGGGATGAGCTGTTTCTTGGCAGCCATCCTTTACACCCTTTTTGCATTTTAAATAATGCTCATTTCTTCCCTGGCATCTCTGCTTAATGATACAGTGACACTCTGGCTGTTTAAAAGGTAAGTGTAACTGTTTATTGGTAAGTGTAGATGTAAAGACATACAGAAAGGGAGAAAAGATATCTAGTATTTATCTTTTAGATACTGTGATTGTGTGGCTGGAGCATTCACGCTGATTAACTCTCTCTTCTATTCCAGATCTGAACATTTCTTATCTTTTATTTTGTACCCTTTAAATTGGTTTGGAATCTCAGTGTCTGTTTTGCAGAATGCTTTGTTCTGTAACCATACTACAATATGGTTGAGCAGTGCCTAATTTCTGATGTGTCCTTATGGAACAAATAGCAGGAGTGTGGGTGGCTAAAGTCAAGGGCTCACCAGGCCCCATATTAAAGTGTTTTCTTGAAGGTCAGTCCACTGTTCACCTTGTGAACATTAAACACACAGGAAACATACTGGCCATGATTATAGGTTAATCTTGGCATTAGGATAGGTTAATCTAGGCATTTAGGATACATTTGAAAGTATATGTAACTTCTTCTTTTTTTTCTGATGGGACTCTAACAGGACAGATATATAAAGATGATCCTTACCTTAAGGTGGTTTGACTTACAATGTTTCAACTTCCTAATGGTGTGAAAGTGAGACACATTGAGTACACTTCTTGACTTAGGGTGGGGCTCTGTCCAGATAAACCCATGGTAAATTGAAAATACCAGGATTTTAGGATGCTCTTTCAACTTACAATATTTTTAATTTACAATGGATTTATTGGGTTGTAACTTCATCATAAGTTGAGGAACGTTTGTGATTAATACGAATGTTGAAATAAAAATTTCATAAGCTGGAAATTAGGTGGGGCTATTAAGGAAAAGAAATGCTTTTTGGAAGACCTGGATATTGAGATGAGATTTACTGTTTGATTGTGAGAAAGTTACTAAGCCTCTTTTGGACTTTGTTTCCTTATTGAAAAGTGAATATAATATAGGAATCTATGCCTTAGGGTTGATGTAAAAACTAAGTGAATTTATACATGTAGAGTACTTAGCAGAGTGCCTGCAATCATGTATGTACTCAGTAATTAGGTATCATTAAAAATTTATATATGTAGGGCAGCACCTGTGGATCAAAGGGGTAGGGTGCCGGCCCCATATGTTGGAGGTGGTGGGTTCAAACCCAGCCCGGCCAAAAACTGCAAAAAAAAAAAATTATATATGTAGAGATGACTGTGCACACACATATTCATAATCACCCACACATATATGATAATGCTCTTGCATATACACATATACATGCATATACATATAAATGCAGATATAAATATACATATAAACTAATATGTGGCAAGTAATAGGCTGTTCCGTGAATTGGAATGATCAGATCGAGATATACCTCAAACCATTCTTTTCTTTCTTTCCCTCTTTGCATACACCTTTCCCCATCATTGTCTTATTGGCTTAAGGCGATCATCCCATTAAAGCACTATTGTCCATGGGAATGGTCACCATCAGGAGAGTGGGAACTCTATAGGAAAGCATTGGAGAATAGGCGTGGGATATAGAAGCAGATTCAAGTTGGTCAGGTTGGTACTTGCCTCCTTCACAGTGTGCTCAGGGCTGTCACAGTGGAGGGAGACTATCTTGTCCTAGTGGTACATGTTGACTTTTAGCAAGGTCTTTTCTGTTTCTTTGAATCTTGTGGCTCACTATGTTTTTGGATGTGGGCCTCAGTCATTGAAGTAGATGCATGCTCATGGCAGTCATATAGACCTCTCTGATCTGGCTCCTGCCTGCCCCCACAGTCTTGGTAAGTTCTATTCTCTTATTTGCTCTCTATACTCCTACATCATGGGTCTTATTTCAAGATGCTACATTTTCTCTAACCTCAGGACACTTGCACATGCTGTTTTTTTGGCTTGGAATACTCTTCTTACACAATTGGCCTATCTGTGTTTCATTTACCCATCAGGCATCAGCTCAAATATCACTTCCTTAATGAGACTTGGCTGGCTTCTTCCAGGACTAGATTTGTGTCTCTACCATGTGCCCCTAGTACTTTGGCCTTATTATTTTTTATCCCTAGAGCTTAGCACACTGGATGTGTTACTATTTGCTGTTGAAAAGATGTTGATGGTGAGAGTTGGGAGGGAGGAGAAGCAAATTAACATTGGATTCCCTTATTGCTTCTTCTCCATTCTGGTTAAAATTCATTTCTGGACCCCAGGACAGAAGCTGTTTAAGGAGAGGAAACGACTACAGTTGGAAAAGGAGAAAAAAAGGTATTTTCACAAATCATGTAAGGTTTTTTTTTTTTTACTTTATTTCAAATTCTATGGCATGACAAGAATCCTATCAGCCCTTGGGACTAAATTGTTAGCTTGTGGCTCTGTGAAATGTATCTTCTTCATAAACTCAGTTCCAAAGTGGGTACTTTATAAATCTTAGAAATAAACACACATTTTACCTTTTCTTTCTTAGTAGGTGGGAGCACCAAGATTTTTCTGGCGATTTGAACATTTCTTTCACAACACTGTGCAGGAGGTGGTTTATCATTTTACTTTGAGTTGATGTTCATGGTAATAACATTCGCATACCTAGAATGGATGCAATTGTTTAGCTGTCACCCCCAAACTTAGTCATACCATTGATCTGACATCAGAAAGTACTTATCCTATTGATATAGTGTCAGATGGGTGGGATAATAGTAATAATGGGCTTTGATAGGCATCTTGAGTTGACACATTATCAAGTCACATTTTTCCCACAGCCAAATTGCTGACAGGCTTGGAACTTTTCCTTGCCTACACAGATCCCTTTGACCTTTAACTTCTTGCTACATGTGCTAATTCCAGTATTCATTTAATGGCACTGGGAATGCTCCCAATTCAGCTCATTTAAAAGCACAGATGGAGAATCTAGAATCATCTAAACTTAGCTGAGAGCATTACATATAAGAGGTAAACAACAAATATTTGTTGAATGGATGAACAAGTGAATTTAAATTTGTGGCTTGTGTACTAAGAAAGGTGGTCAGGTGAGCACCATGGTGTCTTAAAACATTCAGATGTAGGCTATCATAGCAGTCTATGTTAGCCATGACAAATATTCCAGGTCAGCTGGGGCACTGACCAGAATAAGGAGTAGGCAGGCTTGAAATCAGGGTTGCCAGGAAGGAATCCATCCCTAAGGCCCCACCTCTAGCCATTTTGTTCTGTGGCCGAAGGACTTGCTTCATGGTGTGTCCCAGGGCTGGCAGCATTGGCTTCCCCAGGGTGCTGGTGAGAAGTGTATATTTTCTGCCTCCATGCTAATCCTACGGAATCAGAGTTTTAACAAGATCTCCAAGTGATTCTCATTAAAATTTGAGAAGCACTGGTTTAAAAGTTTCATTCCTCTTCAGATGCACATATCTTTAAAGCAAAATCCTTTCTAGGACTGCAGGAGTTGAGACTCCAGGTCTTAGGTACTTAATCTTCACATCTGACCTTCAGAAGTTTGGAGTTCATAAAGCAAAAGAAACATTCTTGGGCTGATCTAAGCAATTTATTAGAAAAACTATTGTATAGCTCTCAGAATGGCTGAGAAGGATGGGGAACCAGGCTGAGGAACGAAAATAAGGGCTGCTAATTAGCTAGGACTTCGGCCAGAAAAACATCATAGAAGCAGTTTGGTGGGGATATTGCTGCCACCATCATCAAGGCCTCTGCTGCTACTATGAGGCAGTTGTGCACTGGAGCCA
Organism: Loris lydekkerianus; assembly: GCA_963574355.1. Taxonomy (NCBI): domain Eukaryota; kingdom Metazoa; phylum Chordata; class Mammalia; order Primates; family Lorisidae; genus Loris; species Loris lydekkerianus. Next base: position 16,787 of record CAUYPK010000247.1, on the reverse strand, counting down.
GCTTGTATCAGTTTGTGAAGGCCAGTTGCCCGCCTCTCTTTCCAATTCTGCCTTTACTGATGTGTACTCCATTTGGAAGCTTTAAATCAGCTGTAGTGGGAGTTTTTACACCATTGAAATCAGCAAATGCTACAAATCAGGGCTTCTTTTTTTGGGAGCTAGTTTATCAGCATATTGCTGCACTGAGTCTGTTGCTGGTACCATTAGCCCTGCTTCCCCTGAAAATTGGATGTTGCTGCTGTAATTGATGTTAAGGTGGATATTTGTCCTCCCTACCCACACTTTTTTTTTTTTTTTTTTTGATATCACTAGCCCAGGGAAAGAGTCATGTGATCTGGGTCTAGATTGGTATTTCCTGTTTTGGGTTGTACAGTAGAATTACTTGGACAAATTTAAAAATTACTAATGCTTGCCTTTCAACCCAAGAAATTCTCATTTTTCTGGTGAGACATTATCAAAGTATGGTCCCTGGACCAGTAGTGTGAGCATCACTTGAGAACTTGTTAGAAATGGAAATTCTTGGGCTTCATCCCAGACCTACTGCATCAGAAACTTTGGAGCTAAGGCCCAGTGATGTGTATTATAATAAATTCCCCAGATAGTTCTGATGGAACTACAGTTTGAGAACCACCAGTCTAGGGGTGAGGGTTGGACATCTGGCTTTAAAGAGAAATCCTCAGGTTATTCAAGAGTACAGCTAAAGTTGAAAATCAGTGTGCTAATAGTTTATTAAAGAGCTCTATGTGTTTGCCCGCATTTATAGGGGACTGCAACTGAGTAATACAGTGGGTAAAGGCATACCCATAGGATGGTAGGCTGAGATTAAATAGAGTCTGAAATCTCATTTGTGGTGAAGATGAGTAAATTTCAATTTGGGCACTGAGAAGTCAGATGGATGGGGTATCTAATGGAACTCTTTAGTAGGATTGTCAGTAGAATATTGCCATCGGAAAGTGTTTCACTTAGTAGCTTCCAAACACTATGACCCTCAGAACCCCTTGGGGTACTGGTTAGAATGTAGATTTTAGGCCCTACCTCATACTGAATCACTTTCTGGGGGGATGGGATGGATAGAGCCAGGACATCTACCTTTTGAATAGTTTCCTCACACCACTCTTGGCAACACATTTTGAACCACTGAATTGGTCAGGGGAAGGGGAAGGACTTGATGATGAATGAGTTAACGAAACCCAAGTGAGGTCTGGAGCTGGGTCTGTGGACTGCTCATTAAGCTCTGACAGAAATGAAAAACATGTAGGTTCTCACAAACTGCAGAGAGGATAGTAGGAAAGTTGAGAATTCCAGATGAACATTCACCAGGCTCCTAGATTTAAAAACAGCAACAAAGCTATCCAAAGTAGGAATCTTTTGGATCTCTTTCCTGAGTGTATTTAACTTCGTGTTTATATAAGAGGGGAGAGAAATGTAAAGGATGAACTTCATTTTTGTGTCAGTTTTTATTTGGTTTAGTCTAAATGTACCATTAGAGTTTAAATTCTGCAAACTTTTGCATAGTAGTTAAAAAGACTCATTGGAGTAGGTAATATTGGGTAGATCTTACCATTAATTGTTTTAAAATTAATAATAATACAGAGCTAATATCAAAAGCCTTTTATGTTCTTTTTGATGCTCTTTGACAGTTTGGGGAGATAGGTATATTTATTCTCATCTCTCAGATGGGGAAGTCAAGAAATTGAGTGAATTGGTTATGCTTTTCAGTGTTGGACCTGGGATATGAATGTAGGTAGGGTTTTTTAAAATGAAGTTTAAACCCACAATTTCCTCTCTCGACCATTTTGTGATTGAGAAAAAATAACACCAGAAGTTTTTTGTGTAGCAAGTTGGTGAAATTGCACTGTAGGAAGGAACAAAGACAGAGGGTAGACAATAAAGGTGAGTGAGTTGATCAGAAGGCCAAATGAGGCTATTTTGTTTTTAAGTGGTTTAAGCAGAGTCAATAAATTATCAGTGGCAGTGACAGAGACAAGCTGATGGTTGAGGAAATAATCTTGGATGTAGTTTTAATACTAACTGGCTCCTGGTTCCTGGAGGTACAAAGTCCAAGAAAGTTTCAGGGTGAGTAGATCAACTAGGGCCTGGGGAAGGAATTATGTCTAGATTAAGCAGTAATTGGTCATACTTGAAAGGTGGGAAAACATGAGAAATTATTTTTTTAGAGTGAGGCTTTAAAGTTTGAAAAGTTTCATTTGACTTATTGCTCTCTCTGGGAGGCGAGTATGACTTTATTTTACAGAGAGGAAACTGAAGCTTAAGAAGGTTCTGGAATTTACTCAAGATCACAGAGATAATAGAATGGCAGAGCTGACTGGAATTTTCTGGCCACAGTATTCAAAGATGTGTGGGGATTTGTAAATAGTTAAATCTCACTATAAGTTATGTATTTCTTTTTTATTAATTGGCACTAATAAGTATTTATACTCAGTGATTTAAATAATGTTCTCAATATATTTATTTATTTTTCGAGACATAGTCTTGCTCTGTCACCTGGGCTAGAGTGCTATGGCCTCAGCCTAGCTCACAGCAACCTCAAACTCCTGGGATCAAGTGATCCTCCTGCCTCAGCCTCCTGAGTAGCTGAGATGCTTATCACAAGCCCGGCTAATTTTTTTATTTTTAGTAGAGATGGAGGTCTCATTTTCCTCAGGCTTAAATAACGATTTATTGATGCCTAAGTCCCAGCTCAGAAATTCTAATTTAGTTCATCGGAGGTAGGGCCTGGGATTTGGGACTTTATTCATTTATTTTTTGAGATAGGGTCTCTCTCACTCTGTCACCCAGGCTGGAGTACAGTGATGTGATCAGAGCTCATTATAACCTCGAGTTTCTGGGTTCAAGCTCTCAGCCTCCAAAGTAGCTGGAATTACAGGCACATGCCTCCATATCTGGCTACTTTTTCTTATTTTTTGTAGAGATGAAGGTCTCACTATGTTGCCCAGGCTGGTCTTGAACTTCTGGCCTCAAGTGATCCTCCTGCTTTGGCTTCCCACAGTGTTGGCATGAGCCACCATGCCTGGCTGGATTTGGGACTTTTAAAAGGTGATTCTGAACAATAAAGACTGGACTAGAAAACTCTCCCTCTCTTGTTTTATTATCTTGCCCTTATCCTCTTTTGGGAACATTTTTTGGTACATGAGGCCATAAACAAAGCCCTGTCATTAATCTGTTAGCATAACAGCAGTCCAGGGAGTAGCCTGGCAAACACACTTATAAATGGGAAACATAAATTTCACCCTCAGTCAGATTTTGAGATTAGCATCATCTTTCATTTATCCAGACACATTTCTGAGCTGGTCATAGCTAAAGACTAAATGCTGGCTAATTTCTACCAGCTTTAATAGGGACTTTTATTTTTTCTTTTAATGCAATGGCAATGGAGAACTTGTTGTGATTAGAGCCCTTAATAGATGGAATAATGTAGGGGAAACTGAGCCCTGATCTTTAGCATAAGATTCACTTCCTGCTTGAGAGACCTAGAGAATCCCGAGAATGGCATGTGACTTGCATATGTACAGGAGATCAGAAAACTGGCCTTGAAGAGAAAATGTATATGTGAGGTGTGGCAATAATAATTATGATAAAGATTTTCTAGATTCCAAAGATCTCTTGACACTGGAGGCAGAGGTTATGCTCAAGATCTGTGGTTTTGCAAAAACTAAGGTGGAGACATTCTAGCTGACCTTCTCCATGTCCTCCCAATTGGTGCTAATTTTGTCTACTGTTTCCCGTTTTATGAAAATAAATACGGATCTGAGACATGTGGGCTCCTTCCAGAGTTCCTCAGTCCCCCGACACAGACTTTGTGTCAAGCCTCTTCATTCCTTGAGCCAAGACTCCCTCATCTGGTGAACCCAAACCCCTTTAGAGTAAGAAATTATTCTTGAATTTGCACAAATGTGTTTTGTGCTTCAGTTTTAACACCTGTAAAATGGGGTAACACCACCAACCTTTTAATGCCAGTGGGAAAGTTAGATGGGATAAGTTTGTGTATAACACCTAGGACTCTCCCTGGTACAAAAGGTAGCTCTTTTCTAAGTACTAGGTGTTTACAGCTAGTCCACTGGCTTTGTTTTGCTCATTAGACTTGAGGCTCAACTAAAGCATTCAGAAACTGAAACACCCAATCAAAATATTAAGCTCTTACTTGAACAAGTAGTTAGTGTGCAAAATAATGGTATAGACAGAGCCCAAACTTAACACATGTAACATATATTCTAATTACTCTCCTTTCCAGGAGAAGTATTCCAATATCATATTTGTTGAACTGAAATGACATTAGCCAAAGTTTGGCTTACCCTGATATCCTCAATATGAATTCTTCTTGCAGTCTTGATTTAAAAAGAAAAATAATGCTAGGTAAATTTTTCATTAATTTAGGTTAGAATTAGGTAGTTGGGCTGGATTGACATGAATTTAAAAGCCTGGTATTTTTGTAAACTTCTGATCCTTTCCCTCTTAAAAGACTTTTGCCCCTTACTGGAATATTGGCTCCCAGGGGTCAGGTGATATTCAGCTTAATTCTATGTTAGGTGCATTATTATTATTTTTTTAGGTGTTCCTTTTGCTTGGTGAAAGATGGCTGTTTTAAATGTGGGCTTTCAGTGTTTGAAAAATATATAGTTTTCATTTCCTAAAAGGAAGGGCAGAGAGAAATCAAGAAATATTTCCTTTTTGACTTGCATGCTTTCCTTCTGAGACTCCATGGCAATAAATAAAGAACATTGGGACAAAAAAAAAAAACAAAAAAAAAACACCACTGCAACATGTCTTGTCACATTCTGCTCACCCCTACACCTGATTTCAAATGTAAATTGCACGGCATTTAGCGCTAATGAAAATACTCTAGTGAAGGAAATTGTTAAGATTTTCTGCTGCTCCCCTAGGGGTAATATTAAAAACCCCCGTTACTAACATCTCACTCTGAGAAGACAAAAATGTGCACTGAGAATACAAAAGCCCTGTTGGCATCTAAATGTGGGCCAATTAATTTGCTGTTATCGACGTGTGGATTTATGAGGAGATGTAAAAGTAGAACCCAGGAAAGCTATTGAGATCCTCGCTTTGTGGGACTCCTTGACCCTGGATTTTCAATGCTTGCTTAATCATGGCATTCTGCTTTCTATTTATTTATACAGTTGCTTCAATGAACAAATTAATAATTATACAGCACATTGACAAACATGCCGGGTAATATTTGCCAGATTTTAAATTAATTTAATTCAAGGGCCACTTCATTTACAGGATTCATCCGCACATCAGGCATCAGCCTTACCTCGTTGCTATTCATGCCATACCAAGATTTTCATCATTTTCTCCTTTCTTTTCTTCTCTGCAGACAAAGACAGCACAACTTGCCATGCCAAATAAATAGTAATAGGCAGGTGGAAGACAGATAGATGACAGACAAATAGGAATACAGATAAATGCGCAGATGACATAAATTTAGAAGGAAGGACAATAGCTATTACTATGATATGTGGAAAACAATTAGATCCCACTAAAATCTTGTATTTATTTTCTCTTTAGCTCCAATTTGCAATTTATTTTCTCTTGTTTCATGTCCACAAGCCTTCTTCACAATTTATAGACTGGAAATTCAAATGAATAGCCTACAGTTCCAGAAATGATCATTCTTCTTGGAAACAGTAAAATCATGTAAAAACAGAACTTCATGGGCCTCAGAAGCCAGGCAAAAATTGCACTGTGTATCAGTGAGGTTTGAGTGAAAATTAATAATGAGATTGAATTACATAGAAGGGGATCAGTTGCCCTTAGGAAAATTGCTATTGAACAAGCACACACAATCGTCTTGTGTGTGCAAGAAAGCAAAAGGGTTTTAATCAAATTGTGGTATACTGTCATATATACAGTTATGGCTACAGATGAAACCTTTGCCAATAGGAAGGAATAACACCAAGAAAATGGAGGAATTAGTTTTCATGTATATGCCTTCATTACATATGTTGGCATGTAAAAAATATTGATGGAGCCAGGGTTTTTGCCATTAAAAGAAAGTGTGGATATCAAATACATTATCTTATGTTTGTGGACAGTAATGAAAACTAATGGAGTATTAGATTAGCTCAAACAGGAGAACTATAAAGCAGACCCCAGTTAGCAAGTTTGCATACTATTCATGTTGCCGGCATTGTATGATTTTGTGCATTAGCTGGTCATAGTTGGCTCACAGGCTTTGTAAATGCACATAAATCAGTTGGCAGTTCGTTGTTAGGGAAGATCAAATTTTTCCTACCTATTCACAAATTGTTACATATCTTGGGTATGTATCAACATCTATCAGAAGATTATGCTAAGATTGATAACTTTTTAATGAAACCATCACAGGATGGTTAGTAATATTTTTGATTAGATGCCTAACAGTATCTGCCACCAAAAATACATAGATTAGTGTTGCATAGATACATTGTATGTACCACAATATCAAGAGATATTTACTTTTTCTTATGAATATATTTATGGTTTAGGGGTGTGTGTGTTCATGTGTGTGTGTGTGAGTGCGTAATCCACAGGGTGATAGTGATAAAGATAAATTTTTTCTTGGGGGAGATAAATATCAAACCTAGGATTATATTAGAGAATCAAAGAATGCTCTGCATAGGTGCATGGCTGTTTGTCTATCCAGACTAAATTATTCTTCAAATACTATATTTTTATTTTCTAAGCAGAAAAGCATATTTAGGTGCAATGCTATAGAGTGCCCCCCCCTTTTAAAAAGGAGCAACCATTTAGAGAAAATCAGGCAAAGACTAGGCAGATAATTTTAGTGCAAGCAGGCTTTTGCTTCAGTACCCGAGATAATTATCTCAATCTCCTTTTTACTCTGCAGGGTCACAGATGTCAAAAGGCATTCCCACATGCAAGTGGAAATTGTGCAATACCTAGCCCAGAAATTATGTCTTTTACTAAAAAAAAAGGTAGACCTATATGCCATAATAATTATAAAAATTAAACTAGCATTTATTTGGTTATATTAATATGCTATTTGTATTAACTAGTTTTACTAATTACCTAATTACTGCCCGCGAGGGTAATTACTCATCTTGATTAAATGAATGTTGAAAGGTGAACTCATAGGCATGAATTTGGTAATAATTTTCCTATCTAGAATAATAATGCTGAGGGCAGATGCTCAATCCATTTAATACTCACATTGATTGTAGAGCTAGAAGGAGATTATAAGGTGCAGTTCATAAAACTGGTATAACTAAATAGAATATTGAAGCAAATAGGTACACATTAGAAGCACTTAGTGGTGTTTCCTTGATAAAAAGAAGCATTAAAGTGGATGATTTGAAAGTCACTGTAAAAAAAGGTATGGTGGAAAAAGCAAAGATGTTGTCACCAAATGGACTTGAGTTTGAATCTTAGCTTTGTATGGATCAGGGAAAGCAACCTAGCCTCTTTGAATCTTATTCTCCTGTTCTGTACGATGTGGATATTATACTCCATATCAATTTGTAGTATTGTTGAGAGAAGTGAATTAAATAATGTTTGTAAAGTATCTGGAGCTGAGGAATTATCTTTTAAGTCTATATTCTACTCTAAGAATTGGGTTTCATAATACTGACATATTCTTTAAGTATTAATAGTAAATCAAATTTTGGAATATAAGTTATTAGAATGACTGATAATATGAAGAAGAGAAGATTCCTACAACAGCTAAACTCTAGGATCAGCAGCCCTAAAATGTTCTGGTTTTATAAGACAGGTATAAATTTTAGCATAGGTACTATATGTGTGAATGTAAGTATCATGAAAGGAGGGACTTGGTCCCTTTTGTTGAAATTTTTATCTTCAGAACTTATCATAAACCTGGTAGTCTGCTTAATAAATATTTGTTCAATGAATAAAGGATGAACGAATATCTGTCTAGATGCTAATATAATAAATGCATTATATCCTTGTGTTTTCCATGACACTGAAGGTCACTTTAGGGAGTGTATCTTGTCTTCTCAGGATAATAAAACATTATCACTGTGTGCAACTTTTGCTTGTTAGCGGCCGTGATAGACTGGTATGGTTTACACCAAACAGTTCTTATCAACATAATGTTCAAGGCGATAATGAAATACATCTTGTCTCCTTCCTGTCATTACAGATATGCAATTTATTTTGCACTCCAGTTCTTTTCTGTTCCTTCTGTGCTGCTATGGGCCAGCAGGGCTGATGCTGGGACTAGGCTAGAGACAGGGAGTCGCTCATTCTAGAGGGGAGGTTAGGTGAGCCTTAGTCAGTGCAAGGGCTTTCTCTGCTCGCATTAAAGGGATAGTTGTGGATATTCAAAGGAGAAGAATAAGATAAAATCACTTCTTATAGGAGTCCAATGGGCAAGATAACCAACCAAATGAGTGATTGCAGCAATGCAATAAATGTTCATGTGAACCCTTCAAGCACAGAGGAGGACCCTGTGCAACACTTCCTGAGATGATCTGTCAGGAGGTACCCAGGCAACCTTTAAATATCTTGTAAGGTGAAGAGCTTGCTGGGTGGACAAGAGGGAAGGACTAATCCAGCAAGTATCTTGAAAGCTCTCTCAAAGATGTTAATCACAAGAAAAATTTAGAAACTGCATAAATAATGCAAACAACACAGTCATGGTAATGGTGGCAAGTTCGGCATGAACACTACCACCGGGGGTGATTATCCAGCAGCAATTGCAAATATCACCATTCAGCCTTATAGATGGGAATTGGAATAATCCACAAGTTGAGGGGGTGATGGCCTGGATGATTTGTTTCATGAATGATTTTTTTTCTTTTATGAAACAACTGTTTTCAATAGTAAGATGTACCTTTGCGTTTGGTGGTCATAGGATTGCATGTGACTTTCCAGGAAATACTGAGACTCTAAAGAGAGGTGTGCCTGCGTCGTCCCCTGAATTCTTGTCTCACAGAGAGGGCCCTCAGTTCAGAAGTTGAAAATACTGCTGGCTGTTAGTTTCCCACTTGATTTACTGAACTGCACTCAGTCTTTGCTTGCAGCTTTCATACAGACAAACAGAATAGGACTTTGCATTTTATGTAACACAAATAGAAGATGAAGAATTATTTTATTTTTTTCTTCCAAGAAATTTAGGTAAGATTCCAATCATTTCTAAGACAACTTAAAAGCCCTTTAAAGAGCAGCCTTTTCTCCCCAATAATTGACAACCAAGACAAAGCACAGGGGAAAGGAGGTGGAGAGGGACTGAGGTATAGATAGATGTACTTGACTGAAAAGCCTCTAAATTATGTTGTCAAAAAATTATAGCAACACCATTTTAAATGGCTTTTCACCTATAATGCTCTTTCCTCCAATCATAGTGTCTCCACTTTTGTTTGTGTGATCCACCTACAAGATGAGGTGACATTGTGTTTTGGGGGGTCAGTTCTTATAATGTCTTATGGAGAATCCTAAAAATCCAGACAGAGTGTTGGCTGCTAGTGTAAGAAACAGTCTGTGGATTCCTGTTAACTAAGTCTTTTCAGGAACTCTTCTCTAACTGTACTGAGTCATTATTTTGTGCTGAAAGTACTTTGAACTTATAAAGCAATCCTGATTTGAATTCTTCAAGAATTCTTTCCTTGGAGGCCTCACTTGGAAAATCTAGGGAAGTAAGAGAAGTAGGTAAATTAAGGCAGAGGGTTTCAGAACTCACTACATTTAGAGACTTTGTTGTTTTTTTTTTTTGAGACAGAGTCTCACTCTGTTGCTGTCGGTAGAGTGCTGTGGTGCCACAGCTTACAGCAACCTCTAACTCTTTTGGGATTAAGTGATTCTCTTGCCTCAGCCTCCCAAGTACCTGGGACTACAGGTGCCCACCCCAACACCCTGCTATTTTTTTTTTTTTTTTTTGTGGTTGTCATTGATGTTTAGCAGGCTCTGGCCAGGTTCGAACCCGCCACCTTGGATGCATGTGGTTGGCGCTGTAACCACTGTGCTGCGGGCGCTGCGCAAGACACTGTTTGACAGTAGCTCTTCTTTCTCCTCCTCTTCCTCCTCTTCCTCCTCCTCTTCTTCCCCATTTCTCTTCTCCCCCTCCTCCTTTCACCCTTCCCCCCATCTCCCCTTCTTCCTTCTGGCTTCATTTTTCTCTTTCTGCCATGTGAAGACACAGCAAGAAGGTGACCAGCTGCAAGTTAGGAAGAGAAACCCTCACCACAACCAGGCCATGTTGTCACTCTGATCATAGACTTCCAGCATTCTGAACTGTGAGAAAATAAATGTCTTTTGTTTAGGCTGCTCAGCCTGTGGTATTTGTTAGGACAGCCTGCACTAATATACTTGGAGTGGCTTCTCTTTTCCTGATACATCCTGAGTGATGGTCATCAATAATTTTCAGTTCTTACTCTATTTTACTGCATTTGACCTTGTTGAAAACTATTTTTGAACTTGCTAAACTCTTTCTCTGGCTTCTGTGGTGTTAGTGACTCTGTCTTCATTCTTTCCCCACTCCTCGGATCATTCCTTCTTAGTTTTCCTCTGACTTCTCCTTCACCCTCTCTTAAATGTTCTCTGGGTTTTAACTTTCTCACCTTGCATATTCTCCTTGGGCTACCTTAAGAGATTCAATGGTGTTAAGTAATTCTCAAATCTGAGTTTCTGTTCAAATTTCTCTTCTGAGTTCTAGACCTATTTAGCCAACTATCTTCTACCTGGATGTTGGATGGAACATATGCAAAATGCTCACTAGCCTGTCCTGCAAACCTTCACTGCCTGTGTTTCCTTTCCTTGCAAATGAAACCTCGCCAAAGCCAGGAATCCAAAGGTTATATATGGCTCCTTATATTCCTACCCCATGACGCCATGTTCTAATGGGTCTTTATTTCTAATGGTGTCACTCCAGTCTTTTCCTTGTTCTATATCTCCATCACTAATGATTCATTTCAAGTAGACATCTTTTCTTGCTTTTATTATGGCAAAAAACCCTGTTCAGTTCTGTTTCTACTTTGGTCTTACTTAACTATCCATGTTCCATGTTGCCACCAGATCTTTCTTAAAAAACAAATCTGATCACATTATTTCCTTGTATAAAACCATTAAAAGGTTTCTCCCTGCCTCATGACTAAAGTCATGACTGGTAAACAAAGTGTTCCAGTGCCAGTGTTTCTCGGTTACTAGAATTACAAATATCTCCCACCACTTCCTTCCACTGTTCAGGCATGGTGGGGGCTCTTTGCCATGCATCTGGGGATCCTGGATTCTCCTATCTTGTGGATCCATTCTCTTCTAGGTGCTTAGAGGCCTTTTCATTTAGCCAGATGGTGGAAGGAGAAAGAGGATGAAGGTTGAGTGTGAGAGAGCTTTTATGGGCCAGGTTTGGAAGCAGTGCACATCACTTTTGCTTACATTTGGAATTCATCCTGTGGTGACATCTAACTGTAATCTGCAAGGGAGGCTTAAAAATTTGATCTGGCCACATTCCCTCCAAAGAAGAGGTACAGTAGTGGTTTCTGGCATAGTGAGCAAAAGGGAAACAATCCCTGTCACTTTAATTTTTAAAAACTAGTTTAGGGGTGGCGCCTGTGGTTCAGCGAGTAGGGTGCCGGCCCCATATACTGAGGATGGCAGGTTCAAACCCGGCCCCAGCCAAACTGCAACAACAACAAAAAGAGCTGGGCGTTATGGCAGGCAGGCACCTATAGTCCCAGCTTATCGGGAGGCTGAGGCAAGAGAATCACCTAAGCCCAGGAGCTGGAGGTTGCTGTGAGCTGTGACGCCTTGGCACTCTACCAAGGGCGACAAAGTGAGACTTTGTCTCTAAAAATAAATAAATAAATAAATAAAAACTAGTTTAGGACTCAGTGCCTGTAGCTCAGTGGTTAGGGTTTGAACCCAGCTTGGGCCTGCTAAACAACAATGACAACAACAGCAACAACAACAAAAATAGCAGGACGTTGTGGTGGATGCCTGTAGTCCTAGCTACTTGGGAGGGTGAGGCAAGAGGATTGCTTAAGCCCGAGAGTTTGAAGTTGCTGTGAGCGGTGATGCCACTGCACTCTATCGAGGGCAACATAGTGAGACTCGGTCTCAAAAAAGAAAGAAAGAAAGAAAGAAAACACCAAACAAAAAAAATGAAAAAGCAAAAAAAAAAAAAAACAAAAAAACTTAGGAGTTACTTCTCCCATCCTTTCCAGTCTGAGCTGAGAACTCTGCTCTTTGTAATTCCCCTATACCTTACTTCAATTGTGGCACTTACCATGCTGAGTTTCACTTCTTTATTCATATGAGTGGTGGTGGGGAACTTGAGTGAGTGACTTGTGGACAGGGACAATGTCTTTATAGTATCCTTGGCACCTAACACAGTGCTTGGACCATAGTGATGTTCAAAAAAAAAAAAAAAAGGCTTGAATTAGTTATTAAATGAATTGTATTTTTTAAAAAACCTGTTAAATTTGTTTCAATGGTAGATCCTTTCTAAATGAATATATTTTGCTCATTTCCATCAAGTCTCTGTTGATTTTGTTCTTATATTAAGTCCTCCATTGGGGACTCATAGCTCATCAAGATAATATGATTCTCCCCACCTTAGATCACTCAATAATTAGGTTTGGGGGCTAAAGGACAAATGCAAACACATTTTATCGTTCAGGCAGGAAAACAGCCATTAATAAAGGCAGCAGTTGTCAGATGAGTAAGGAAAGCAATGGGTTCAAAGGAGGCATCAGTATAAGCAGTTTTGAGTGGAGATCAACATTGATGGATCAGGCCTCATCTGGTGCCCAGTTCACGCAGCCTGCAGTGGCCACCATGAGGCCAATGGGGATGGCAGCTGGAGGAAATAATCAGTGATTCTGCCTGGGCCACAAATACTCTGGGTACTTTGTTTGAAAGAGTGATTCATCTGGTGCTCTTCAAAGGACCTTCTCTTGTATTCTGAGCCAGGGGCACATAGCTTAATGTAGAGAATTAAATTGTTCTCTAATTGCTCAGTGTGCATAATCTTTTCCAGGCTGAAAGGTTGGAAGTATGTCTATAAAGTGTCTTCATAAAATGTTTGCCTTTTAAAAACTTTGGCCATTTAGTCTGATAGATGCTTGGGGCACAAAGGGACTTTAGAAGTCGCTTGGTCCAATGATTTACAGCTTCTGATGCTCAGGATTCAGCAGAGGTGGGGTGGGGGAGGGGATGGAAGGAGATTGGGTAGTGGATAGGTTTGGTCTGCCTGGGTAGATTGAGTCATAGCAGCTGCCTTTTTATCACATTGACATATTAGAGTTCTGGAAACTTCTTGGGGGTGGGGGAAGGGTCTCATTGCTAAACATAGAATTTTATAATCCCAGGTTTTACAGATAAAGAAACTGAGGATGAATGAGTTAAAGTCACATAGCTAGTTAGTGGTGGAATGTGGCGGAAGCCAGATTCTTTATTTTCCCTGGCCAGTGACTTTCTGTAGAGGTGCAATTATTCTCTGTCATTTAGAAGCAAGTGAGTTAAGATGACTATATTACATATGTATACACAAAATATTCTTTTTGCGGGATCTAATTGACATTTATAGAATACTTCATAATAGGTGGTGACTATAGCTCAGTGGGTAGGGCACTGGCCACATACACTGAGGCTAGTGGGTTCGAATCTGGCCCGGGCCAGCTAAAACAACAATGACAACTGTCCCCAACAACAATGACAACTGCCCCCCCAAAAAGAAAGAAAAAGAATACTTCATAATACAGAATAACAATACCAGAATACACATTCTCTAATTCACAAGGAACAGTCACTAAGATAGACTACATTTGGGCCAGTAAACATACACAATATAGTCTTATATTGGACAAATAATACACAGCTATTGTAGAAGAAAAAGTTACAACCAGTGATAAGCAGAATTTAAGTCCTTAGCAGTCATGAGAAGAAAATTGGATGTCTTTTTGAGACAGATTCTCAGTATGTCACCCTCAGTAGAGTGCGGTGGCATCACAGCTCACAGCAACCTCAAACTCTTGGGCTTAAGTGATTCTTTTGCCTTAGCCTCCCAAGTAGCTGGGACTACAGGCACCTGCCACAATGCCTGGTTATTTTTCTGTTGCAGTTGTCCTTGCGTAGCTGGCCTGGGCTGTGTTAGAACCCGCCAGCCTCGGTGTGTGTGGCTAGTGCTGTAACCACTGTCCTATGGGCGCCAAGCCGAAAATTTGATTTCTTTTAAATGCCCCTTAGAGATCGTATCTAACACCCTAAGCTATGAAACTTTGAGAGGATAACCGTAGAACTTTACAAAGGCATGCAGCTTCCCTGTCTCCTGTTAAGGAGAGCGTGGCTCTGTTCAATAAATGCCCATTTACTGCACTCAGAAATAAATTAAGAAGAAGAAGCAAGTTTGTAGATGTCAGAGGCTAAAGGAGGGGCATGTCATTTGGCCTTTGTCCCTCAGGTCTTCAGAGAAGTGCTCCCTTCAGCAATTAGCCACAAGGTGGCTGCAGCTCATCCTTTCACCTGTGCAGAAACGCTTCCGCTGCTCCTCCCCTCCCCTCCCCCTTTTTCTTACATGAGGGGAATTTTAAGCACATTAAGCAGTGTTTTTGGAAGACAAGAATACATATGATTTCATCTTTAATCAAGTGAATTTATGTTTTTTTATGAAAGAGCTGAATGAAAAGCAACGGATAATATTTTCAGCTGAAAACGGATATAGCAAGATTCTTGTAAAAAAAAAAAGCTCACAGGCAATTTTATTGGCTGTTTTGTTTTTTATCTTGAAATGAGAGAGGAGATGATGCTGATGCTGACATCTTAAGAGAGCATGTACAACATAAAATAATTCTGTGGGGTTTTATTTTTGTTAGTGAACACTTCCACTATGGTAAATGATGGAAAACAGGGCAGATGAACTTACCTCTAACAATGTAATGTGCTTCTCAAGTGGACAATTTAAATGCTACATCTCTATGGAACTTTATTTCAGTTTGCTTAGGGTAATGGTAACAGTATGAGCACTGGCTCAGTGAGTAGGGTGCCAGCCCCATATACCGAGGGTGGTGGGTTCGAACCCGGCTCCAGCCAAACTGCAACAAGAATAAAACAGTATGAGCACTGGTGTCCAACAGACATTGGCCAGATCCTGGCTCTTGAATGCTAGCCCCGAAGGCCATTTAACCTTGTTCAGCTGCCTCAGTTTTATCATCTGTCAAGTGGAATAAGAATTCCTTCCTCACGACCTTGCTTTAGAGATGAAATTGGTAACATATGTGAAACCTTGTGGCACACTGTTTGACACATCTCAGCTGTTTAGTGACTGAGTTTTTTCCTCCTTTTGAGTACACAGCAGCAATTTGAGGTGTGGTTATTTAACTAAAGGCATGCTGTATAAGGCCTATATTAAATAAATCACAGTTATATGAAAATAAGACTCAAGAGAGCTAGATCTTCTGGGCCTTTCTTTCATGTCTGCTCAGGTATTAATACCCTGTGTGTAGAGGAGTATAATGACTCTATTTTAGCGCCTTCCCATGGATTAAATGAAATTTTACAGCTAAAGGTACAAAAAAAGTAATAATTGACCTGGAGAAAATGGAATAGTTTTTCTACAGAAAGAGCCAACCAAGATTGGGTTTGAGGGATGTGGGTAGGGAGTGGGGGTGGGGAGGAAGGCATCTACTAGATAGCAATGGCCAGATATCTTTGTCACCAAAACCATTGTTTGGGTGCTGACTGAAGAGTCAACACCAGAAAATGGCTTCTATAAGTAGGAGACATTTTTGTTGATGGGAATATTATTAGGTCTAGCCACATAAAATTTCCATTTCGAAGGCCCAAACCCAGCAAACACTGGCAATTTCAAATGATTCAACCTAACACGTTGTCCCTTAGGAAGATAAACATTGGAAGAAGTTGCGATAGGGAGGGCTGTGGGGCTTTCTTTCTTTTTTTTTTTTCTTGGTTTTTATTTTTTGTTTTGCTTTTTTTTTTATTAAATCATAGCTATGTACATTGATACGATCGTGGGGCATCATACACTAGCTTCATAGACTGTTTGACGCATTTTCATCACTGTGGAGCTTTCATTCCTGAAAATATTTGGTAAGGGTCTAGACAATTATTTGTCCTGGGTGATTTAGGCATTGAGTTTCCGGAAAGCAGGGAGTGGGCGAGGTAATCTATCAGGATTAATTTACCTGTCTGTTTCCTTGAGGAGAACAACTCTGTTCTTCTATGATGCTAATGGAAACTGTGGGTAGAATTCAGACCTTTTATGGGAGAAAATCCATCAGTATTTTTCTTCAACACTGTGTGTTGTGGAGGTGTTTCATTAGATCAGGACTCCTCAGTCTTGGTGCTAACGACACGAAGACTGGAAAATTCTTTGTTGTGAGGCTGTCCTGTACATTGCAGGATATTCAGCAGTAGCCCTGGCCTTGGTTGACCTGCCAGATGTCAGTAGCACCCTTCTATTATGTTGTAAAATCTGAAACTATCTCCAGGCATTGCCAAATGTCACTTCCAGTTGTGAACCACTGTCTTAGATAACAGCCCTCAAACTGAGAACTTGGCTAATCAGTTCCTTAAAAATGTAAGACCTGATACTCCACCTGGGCTGCTCTTCGGTGCTTTCATTGAGGCAACAGGCTTATAGATTCTGAAATGCTTGGGGGTTCTTGTGGCCTTTTAAAGGAATGATTGCTTGAACTTTTTGTTGTTGTTGGGGATTCATTTGGGGTACACAGAACCAGGTTACACTGATTGCTTTTGTTAGATAAGGATCCTCTTATATTTGTGTCCCACCCCCCAAAAGTATACCACACCCCTTAACCCCCCCTCCCTTTCTTAGC
>CAUYPK010000246.1:0-65848 GCA_963574355.1 Loris lydekkerianus | reverse complement strand
TTTTGAGTAATTTGATGTTCTCCAATAAAGCAACATTCCACATTAGTGGCAAAGTCAACAGGCATAATTGTCATATTTGGGGAACTGAAATATGAGTTTTTCACATGAGTCTGTTGAACATGAAAGAGATTCTCCCAAAGTTAATGTGTAGTGTGCTGTGGGCAAAAATCAGTCATAGGACCCTTCTATTTTGAAGGGGGTGTTAATGGTGATAGCTATTTAGAAATGCTGCAAAATTATTTATTCCTTAGCTTGAAGAATTAGGACTGATAGAGAATACAATGTTCCAACAAGCTGATACTTCTTGCTGCATTGCTTTGCATGTTAGACAGTTTCTACATGAGAAATTCCCTAAGAGATGGATTGGAAAAGGTGGACCATTTTCCTGGCCTCCACATTTGCCAGATTTAACTCCATTGGGTTTCTTTTTATGGGGACATGTGAAAGCTAATGTTTGCTCAACCAAATCATCTTTAGAAGACTTGCAAGCTAGGATAACAGACGTGATTGCTGATAATACTAAAAATCAGCTTAAAAATGTTTTCTGAGAACTACAGAATCCTATCACCCTTTGTATTGGTAATGTTGAAAATTAACAAGAACAATAAACATTTTTTATGTTTAAAAAAAAAAAAGAAACATTGAAATGTCTTTAACATTAAAAGGAAAGGTTAAAGAATTAGACTTACTTAAATTGTGAAAGGAAAAGGATGTGGATGGCTTGTTAAATACTTCAAGTATACTGTTGTAACGATGCTATATGCCATGACCATGTTAATTTTTAGCAAAAATGGACCATCTGAAAATGAGCCTTAAGTTAAACCAAGCCTGATGTCCTTAAGTGAGCTAGAAGGGTTGTTGTCCAGATGTGGGAAAGGTTAAATGCTAGAGAGTAGTAGCTGGGAAGATGATGCTTCTCCTTTCAACAGTGCAGTGACTTCTGGGAAGAGAGAATAGAGGAATAATCTGCAAACATATCAACCCACTAAGTTATTCAAAGAAAAACACTAACTAGCATTTAATTTAATTCTATTATATTTCAGTTTGTCATGTAGTATTGCTTGATGTTAGATCATTTAACAATTTCTAGGAATATATTACCCATAATGAAAAGTAGACTCGGGAACTTAATAGCAGCTCCTTTGATGTTTTCAGAAATATAAATCAATTATGTGATTTGGTTGAATGTAAGCTTTAACTATCTCTAAATTATTTACTTGGATTTTATAATGAGAACTCAAGTAAGAAAAAAACTGAACACTAAATACTAATTGAGTATCTCTCTTCTCATAAGTCTTATCAATTATGCATTGCATAAAATTGTCACTAGTAATATTCAGAAGGTTGAAATCTTCCATCACAGTGATTAACTGGAAACCTTGAGATTTTTTTTTTTTTTTTCCAAAATGTAATTTAATGGCATTTTAAATAGCAACAATGGACAGTCAACTAATCCACAAGGTTCCTTTTGGCTACACATCCTTCTGTGGGGAAAATAAAAGCATCTAAAAATTTCTGACCCATCTTCTTTTGAATAATGACAGTTGAGATAAAATACCTTAGCAACCTCCAACTCCTGGGCTTAGGTGATTCTCTTGCCTCAACCTCCAGGGTAGATGGGACTACAGGCGCCTGCCACAACACCCGGCTATTTTTTGTTGCAGTTTTGCTGGGGCCACTCTCAGTATATGGGGCTGGTGCCCTACCCACTGAGGCACAGGCACTGCCCAGTGTATCAGTTTTTAACAGTGAGTATTCCTCATCCTTTTTATTTTTGGTCTATGCCCATAGTGCAACATGTTTACTATGAACTGATGCTTGAATCAGGAAGTGCTTGGCATTGCTGACAGGGATCAGTGTGAACAAGTAACTTAAAATTTAGAGTTCAGTGGAATTATTCCAGATGTAATGATATCTTCATGTCTGAAGGCCTCCTACTTTCCCCATTCATGGTGAGTTCAGTTCCTCAGTGTCTCTCATGTCAACTCCTGTCCTCCTCATCTCCACCGGCTCCACCTCACCCAGCCCGAATGTACAAACTAAAAATTCTCTTCTAATGGACACCTTTTCTTCCAGTTTTGTTCTCCCACTTTAATGCATCTTCCAGAGTACAGCCAGGTAAATTTCTCCTAAAGATTGCTTTGTAATGTCCATTCACCCAAAACCTTTGTATGCTTTTCTGATTATCCCAGAATAAAATTTATGCTCCTCAGTCTTCTGTAAATGGACTCCTATGTAGTTCTTTTAACAATTTATTTCTCAAATTTACCCTCACAAAGCAATGTAGGGGAAAAAGAAGAATTTTTCTTTTAATATGTATATAAACACTATTTATCTCAAAGAATATGATATTCATACTTCTTTTCTTTATTCATGTTTCCTTAACATATGTAACTGAGTATTTGGCTTTACTATTGACAGGAGCTTCTATCTCTGATTTTGAATTAAAGGCAGAGAAATGTATAGTTTCCTTTGTTCAATAAAATGTTGTTGATGTTGCTAAATTTTATACATCAAACTACTGCCAAACAGATAATGAGGGGTATCTGTATGTAAGTTACAGATTTTCTTATTATAGTCTTGAATTTCCTAAAGGGTAGAGACTGCTCTTGATGGCCTTTGAACACCGACTCTGCCAACCTCTATGTCCACACATTCTACCTGCAGTGGAGTCCTTTGTCCAGCTCCCTTACTCTCCATCCCTCCATGATTTTCCCCTCCCCCCTTCCCACCTAGACTTCCTCCAAATGGCATAATTCTCATTCTAGTTCTATGTTCTCTCTCTAAATTGCACCTGTAATGTGGAGCCCATCTCATAAACCGTCATGTGTCTGATCATTGTTGGTCTTTTTGTTCTGCTATCTTGTATAGCATATTACTATTATTATGCCATGTGATTTTGCTCTTATGGTTTCATGTTCATTTGTTTTGTTCCCCCAACCATATTTTATATATTGTGAGCTACTCATAATAGATACTGCCTACCAGAGTGACAGAAAAAGTGACATTCCCCCACCCCCTCCACACACACTTCACTCCTTCACTGCCAAACATGTGGGAGTTTTTCCCCCGCACATTAAGCAATTTTCCAGCAGACCCCAGCTGGGTAGTCCTCTACTTCAATTGCATTCTGAAATGAAGTCACTGGAGATGACATCAGATCCTACTGGTGAAGGCTCCCTCCCATGAGACTGTTCCCACTTCAGATGCCGGCCACAAGTTGAGGTTGTGACCTGTACTTCTTACTTACCAGCCATAAACTAGGATTATTGCGGGTACCTACAACTCCCTCCTTAGGTTTGCTTAATTTCCTAGAGTGGCTCCTAGAACTTGGGAAAAAACCCTTACTTAAATTTACTAATGTATTACGAAGGACATTACAAAAGATACAGATGAACAGCCAGATGAAAGAGATGCATTGGGCAAGGTACGGAGGGAGGGGCACCAAGCCTTACACCATCCCCCAGGAACCTCCATGGGTTACGCTATCGGGAAGTTATCCAAGCCCTGTCCTTGTGAGTATTTATGGAGGTTTCCTTGTGTAGTTGTGATTGATTATATTATTGGCCATTGATGATCAACTCTACCTTCGGCCCCCTGGATTTTGGGAGTGGGGATAAAAGTCCAATCCTCTAATCACAACTTGGTCTTTCTGGTGACCAGCTCCCACCCTGAAGCCATCTAGGGAACCCCAGCCATCAATTATCTTATTAGCATACACAAGACATTGTTATCACTCCAGAGATTCCATGGATTTGGGGAGCTGTATGTCAGGAAGCAGGACAAAGACAAAACATGTATTTCATGATATCACACTACCCTTTTTTGCAGCCCATATTGCCTTCCATAGAGGAAAAAAACATAATTGCACCCAGTAGACATATTTTTTTGTTGCTGAATTGACCTCCATAGAACAGTAATAGATCATAGGGAAGCCCTGTATCACTAACTCCTCTATCATTTTCCATGTTAACTTCAGTGGGTTGTTTGAATCACTGTAGTTTCAAATTTCGTTAATGTACTTTCTTTTCCAATTGTAGTACATGCAAGCATATTACTGCTTATATTTAAAGCATTTTATAACAAAATCTGGTTTTGTAGAGTTCTTATTATTATTTAAATTAGTTCACTCCAATGTAGAAATTGTATCAAATTGTATTTTGCAAAATTGGCCAAAGCAAATTATCCATTTTAAGATGATACAGTGGCTGCTGAATTTTCAAATGTTTGTGCTGGTCAGTCTTATAAGTGAAAGTTAGAATAACTGTGGGGAGGATAATTTTGTATACCTTATGAGTTTAAAGTTTTGTTTACAACAAATTGTTTTTCTGCTTCTCTGGCAACAGAAATAATTTTCTGTTGATTCCATTAGCTGCTCCGCATGTGGAGGATTTTAAGGCTGAAGAGCAAGACAGGAATCCTGATTCAGTCTGAGCGTATTAGTGTATAGCTGACATCCCTTCCACAATTACATCCTGCCACATGGCGATCAAAGGGTCACACAAAGCCACTTTTCTCGCTAATGTTAATTACCTATGAAAATGAGAAGTATTAATTTGCCTTCTATGGTATCAGGAAAGGGTAGATCTTTGTTATTAGTCTGTCACTAGAGAGAATATTGGAATAAAAATGTAAATATTTATCAAGATGGTGGATGAACTCTGTTTCTAATGACTAAAATTACTTCACTAAGTATTAAACTAATATTATCACATCCACATGCTCATTACAAAATCATGACTCTTTTTAAACAAGTGCCAAGTGACATAAATATTAGCATGTTTTTTTCTATCAGTAAAATATGGAAAAAAGTAATTTTATCTGTATCCATTATAATTAGTAAATTTTAACAATCTAGAAGCTCTCAAATTTCAGAATTAAAAAATGTATTAAGCATACTGCTTATAAATAGGGTGTGTAATCTAAATAGACTATTCAAATGTGAGGACTGGGGTTATTAAATTCCATGCACAGAGGTATTTTAAATACTATTCCACTTTATTCTGTCATTTTAAATCATACTTTGCTATATCATGAAATACTAATAATAATAGTGAAAGTTACACAATGCCTACTAAGTGACAGGCATTGTTCTCCATATTTTATTCATATTATTTTAGCTAAGCTATAACAACCCTGTTAGGTAGTTGCTGTTATTATCACATTAGGACATAGACAGATACCACGGAGCTAGCAAGCTCTGCATTGAAACACCACCTCCACTTTTGGGCAAATTATTTTAACATTTTGAGCCTTGATTTATCTGTACAATGGCAATAACACATCATAGGATTATTGTGGGAAATAAATGATGAATATAGAGTTAGACACCTGGCTCATAAGAAGCACTCAGCAATTTAGCCAACTTTCCTATTTGGTGAACTGACTCAAGATTTAGCCCCTAATTTTTGCTTAATATACTTTTTTGTCCAGTATTCTGTGAGATCTTTGAGGGCATAAATTACCTTAAACATGGTAAGTACTCAATAAGTGTTGGGCACAAAAATGAAAATACAAAGTAATTTGCTCAAATACTGTAAATATATCAGTGGTGATCAAATACATCAGCAGCGAACAATATTATAAGTTGTTGCTTAGGTAATTAAATCATTGGCATTATCTGATTAATTTGTTGGTAATAATTAAATCATCTTGAAGACAAAGTCCTAAGGTCTTTCTTTTGAGATATTTTCAACTAGAGACTTATCTGCAAGAAATCAGACCCAGCTGACAAAAAATATGTCTCCTGAGTCTGAAAATAGTGTTGGCAATATCTGAGAGAGTTGGGTGAGGTTTCTTCTTCCATCATCTTTGTTGGCAGTGTTATAAACCATTTTTACCAAATTTACCACTAATAATGTATTAAGACACCCAAGTCTTATAGTAGTGTTTATTTTTTATTCTTGATGTCGTATTTATCTGTTTAATTCTTTAAAAAAATGATTGGTGAGGCAGCACCCATATCTCAGTGGGTAGGGTGCCAGCCACATCCACCCAGGCTGGTGGGTTCAAACCTGGCCAGGGCCAGCTAAACAACAATAACATCTTCAACAAAAGAATAGCTAGGCATTGTGGCAGACGCCTGTAGTCCCAGCTACTTGGGAGGCTGAGGCAAGAGAATCGCTTAAGCCCAAGAGTTTGAGGTTGCTGCGAGCTGTGATGCCACAGCATTCTACCAAGGGGAACATGGTGAGACTCTGCCTCAAAAAAAAAAAAAAAAAAAATTGGTGAGTAGTGGCTAAGGATTGCTTCCCCCAAAGCCTAAAGTTAGACTCTGGACTTCTAAATCCAAATTTAAAACTATTTTTTCCATCAAAAATCAGTTTGTATGTTGTAATTCAAGACATATAGATTTGGTTTGTGGGCCAATGATGGCACTTCGTCGATGGAGTTGAACTATGGTTCTTCAATTCCATGTTCTTGCCACATTAAAACTACTTAATTAAAAGGAGGAATTTTTACGAGAAATAAAAAATTAATGGTTGAAAAATTGTACCGAGGTCTATCCCATCATTATTTAACCTGATTAAGTAAAGGCTGATTCATTTTGATGATCTATATTCAACAGTTATTTGGTGGAAATTGAATTTCCTGTCTGTGTGTGTTTATGTTCTTTCTAAATATCTTATCATCAGCCGGAGTAATCTTTCCAAGGAAATGGTAAATTTCTCACCTTCTGTGGGATGATGTCATTCCATGTTTGTGTTGCATAGACTTATTTTGTGACCTTGAGCAGCACATTATATCCAGGCTTTATTTACTCAGCGACTTCTGAGCTCTTTGCATCCTGGTTTGGATAATTGACATTTATTTTCACTTTGATATCTGAACTACAGAACCTACCAATGGGATTCTTGCTGGGAGAGATGCCAGGCCAATTCTGGCAAACACCATTGAAAGGCACCAAGTTTTTACAAAAATGTTAAGAGCTGTCTGAGTCTTTGGAGCATCTCATGTCAATCTGAACTAGACATGAGACACATTTTATTTCAGGAAGGTGAACTAAATTCATGCAGGTATTCAATAATACTAAATTTCCAAAAGAAAGAACAGTTCATCTCCTCCCCATTCCATGAAGGTTATTTGCACCTCCCTGGCAGCATGTGTAGTTCTTCAGCATTTCAGAATTGATGGACTCCAGATGGAATCTCCATTTGAACTTACTGGCCGCGGCCAGTCTGCCCTTGACCTCGTGCATTTCTCTAGTCCTGTATTCACCAAGAAGAATCCATGGAATAATGAAGCTATCAAAGTCCATGGGCCGGAAAAATTCTTCAAACATTAACTTCAAAGACTAGGTCATAATTTAAAAAACACAATGTAAACAGGAAAAAAAGGGGAGGGCAACTGTAAGCTGCTAGCAATTAGGCACTAATTAGGTTCCTTCAGTTGTAGAGTTGCTGCAGTCCAGCAGTACCATTTGTATCTTTTTGAAATGTATAGAAATACTTCAAGCTAATTTTTCTTAGTAAAACAAAGCCACAATTTGCAGAGCAACTTACAATAAAGATTATATAAATAACTGAATTTCTCCATTTTATTTATTGTGAAAACTGAATTAAATGGAAAGCAGACAACACGTCTGGCTCATCAGTGTATCCCTACAAGTTAGCACATAATCATTGTGCAAAAAATAGATATCAATGAATGCATTCGTTTATTTCTGTTAATAGTCATGGATTCTGTCTATTTCAAACACTGTGCAAATGAATTTATTTTTAGCTTATTGAGTGGGTGCTATTTACATAAAAATAATTTTTTAATATTTGATGATACTTTCCTTGACTATTAATTCTTATTGTGTAGTAATATGGATATAAAACATGTAATTGATTAGACTTAATATATATCAACATCCAAGAATTTTTTCAGATAATTATTGTTATCTTTTAGACAATAAATTGTTAATTCAATGCTTAATTTTCAAGTCTGTGCCCTGCCATATAAGTGGAATATAAGATAAAATTTGAATAATTTATATTTTTTGTTAAGTTGAGGTCCTGTTGATCCATGGGCATAAGTCAAAAGATCAGTAGAGTAGACCCTTGAGAAGGAATGGCAGATACTACAATTTGGAGCCAAGTTACAGTTTAGGAATGGCCTGCATTCCATCAACCGTTTTAAGTATCTCTCATACACACAGCCACTGCCTGATATACAAAGGATGTTAAATGCTCTAGAATGTAATGGAAAATAGTATAATATGAAGACATGATCCTGACCTCAACAAAGTTATTTTCTAATGAATAAAAAAGAGAGAAATAAGTTTAAACAGAACAGACAGCAGGGTTAGGGCAAGTTGTGGCTCCAGAAAAAAGCAAAAGCCCTATCTAAAAGACTTTGCCTGGGAGAAGATTTATATGAAGTTCCAGATTAGACAGAAATGTAGATCAGTTGGTGGAAACTTCTAACATCAAGATAAATTGACATTCCTCTTTATACATTTCTTGTTACTTACAGAGCCTCCCACAGTCAATGTGATGCCTAAGAATCAGTCTTTCACAGGAGGGTCTGAGGTCTCCATCAGGTGCTCTGCCACAGGTTACCCCAAACCAAAGATCACCTGGACCATGAACGATATGTTTATTGTGGCTTCACACAGGTACTGGGTTTGTATCACTCTCCTTGCTTTTATTGAGTGAGAAAAATTGAAGAAATTTGTGGACCAAACTAATCTGACCAAATACCTAAGATTAAGGAGGGGTTGAACAAAATCCACATCTTTAGATTTTTTTAAACAGTTTAGGAAATGTCAAATAAGTTAAGCGATGAATTTATAGAGTTTGAGGTTAATAAATCTTGAACGCAATAGCTGGATGAAGTGTTTTTCAGTACTCTAAGTTGCAATACTTCAACTTGTGCTATTGAATTGGAGATAATAAACTTTCTATGGGGTAAGATAACATATAGTTTTAACAAACCTATTAAAGGCATTATCCTGGATTTAATAGAAGAGAGGGGGACAGCCCAAGGACCGAATAGTAGCTCTAATTAAAGCATGTGCAGGCATTCTTTGTGACTGTTTCCCACTTTTACCATACTACAATAAGAGGTGTTTTATTCTATTGGATGCTTTTGAAAGACATTCAATCCTCACATGTTTGGAGAGTGTAATAAACATGTGGAATCTAAACAACAACGTTTTTAGCCATTAGCTCTTCCATTACCCTGGGTTTGGCATGAGGAGGACATCTTAGGCATGATGTAGTAAGCTGAGCCGGAGTCCATTCCTAGGCTCATCACTGACTCACTGTGACACAGGAAGCATTGCATCTCTCAGGCCTTCATTTGGAGGGACCATTTAGCATAGCAGTTGTACCCACAGAGTAAGATTGGCTGGGTGAAAATTCCATTTCTTCCATTTATTAACACTGATTTTGGCAAGTTAGGTAATCTCTTGCTCATCTGTAAAACAGAGATGCTAATTGTATATAACTCATTGGGTTGTTAGAAAAATTAAAAATGTTAATAGACAGAAAAGTAAAGTTCCTAGAGCAATGTCTGATATGTAGTCAGCACTGAATATGTGGTATCCATCCATCCATCCATCCATTCATCTATCTATCCTAGTTAATAATGTTATTATTACATCTCTGTTTGTAACATGGTGTTAATTATTTCAACAGTGAACACCAGAAATGTAAGTTTAGATATTTGAAAATAGTTAAAGGGAGATACATAGTATCATGATATTTTCATTATTATTTTTTGCTTTTTATTCATAGGTATAGGACGACCTCAGAAGGTACCTTATTTATCAAAAATGCAGTGCCCAAAGATGCAGGGGTATATGGTTGCCTGGCAAGTAATTCAGCTGGAATAGATAAACAGACTTCTACCCTCAGATACATTGGCAAGTATAATTAGTTTAAAAAGCAATTAAAATAAGATGGATATCACATCCAGCAATGTAATAGTACCTTTCTGAAAATTAATATTATTAAAATGAATAAGCTATACCTGTTTTATAATGTATTATTCATTTCACACATTGATTAAAGATAATATTGTAACTAACTTAAATTAAAAGTTCAGATAGTGAAAAGCTTCAATAGAAATCAAGGAAGCTTCCAAGTTACAGAAGACGTCCAGATTTTCCACAGTGTTCTATCCTTCTAGTCCTTCCATGGTTCATCTGTTCTTTGTAATATCTCATTTTCAGATTAATAAATTCTATATAATTTCTAACTTACCTCAACTTTTGTTGTATAATTTCTACTTCAAAACTGTGTATAATATTATTTTTATTTTTCAGCTTCAATTTTCCCTCCAAATTTAAACATTTATTGAAAGTGTAACTCATGATAATTATTCTATAGAATGTTCCTTTTAATTTGGTCTTTTCTAGTCAAATAAAAGAGAAAGGTATCAGATGCTCAGATCCAGGTTATGAATTGTGAGTAATTAATGACCTGCAATTTATCCTATACTTATTCTTATTTGACTTCATTCGTAGAAAAATAGTAAAACTATCAGTAGAGACAAAGGGGTGAAAAGTGCCATCATAAAGATAATTAGAGTGGTTAGGTAAGGGAGGAAACAAAAGTGTCCCAAATATTGAGCAAGTGGTTGAGCAAAATTTTACATTGCATTGTGAAAATAAATTTTGACTCATTCACATATAAGCCAAAATATTGAACACAATTACTTAACTTATTAACATCTCTAGGTATGCAGAATGCAAAGTACTGTGCTAGAGACTATGTAATGTAAAATTTAAAACATAAATATGTCATGTAATCTTTACTTTTCAAGAACTTAAATAATGGGGGTGGATACCTAAAGACAGACAAGTACCACGGTGGAAGGTTGGCAGAAGAGAAGATTAATTCAGATTGGGGAATTTGCAAAGATTTATCAAAGAAGACAGGATTTAAGCTTACTCTGGAAGAGAGAGTACATTTTGAAGGGTTGTGCCAAAGGGCATTTTAGAAAGAGGAAATAGCTTTAACAAAGGCAGGAGGATAGGAGAGTATGGTGTGTTGTGTTTTGGGCTACCAATTAGAGCTCTGTACTTTGTAGTAAGTGAGGAAGTTAATGGAGGGTAAAGTTAGAAAGAAGGCTATGCCCACTTTTTAAGGCAATTGTTTGTTTTTTTCTTTCTGATTTTCTTGATTTCTTTATAAATTCTGAATATTAGCCATTTATTGGATATGTAAATTGTGAATTCTCATTCTGCAGGTTGTCAGTTTGCTCTATTGACTGTGTTTTTAGCTGGGCAGAAGCTTTTTAGTTTAATCAAATCTAATTTACTAATTTTTATTGTTGCATGATTGCATTGGGTTCTTAATCATAAATTCTTTGCTGAGGCTGATATCTAGAAGAGTTTTTTCTACATTTTCCTGCAGAATTCTTATGGTTTCATGCCTTAGATTTAAAACTTTTATCCATCCAGAATTAACTTTTGTGAGAGATGATTGTCTTGTTTCATTCTTCTGCTTGTGGCTATCCAATTTTCCCACCACCCTTTATTGAATGTGGTTTCTTTTCCCCAATGTACATTGCTTTTTGCTTTGCTACAAAAGACCAGTCAGTTGTAGGTAGATGGTTTTACATCTGGCTTATCTGTTCTGTTCCATTGGTCTATGTCTCTATTTTTGTATTAATACCAAGATGTTTTGCTTACTGTGGCCTTGTAGTATAGTTTGAAGTCTGGTAATGTGATGTCTCCAAAAAGATTTGTTCTTTTTGACAAACAAGTATGTTAAAAAGTGGGCAAACAATAGGTAAGCATTGTGGTGGGCACATAGTCCCAGTCACTTGGGAGGCTGAGGCAAGAGAATCACTTAAGCCCAAGAATTGGAGGTTGCTGTGAGCTGTGATGCCACAGCACTCTACTGAGGGCAACATAGTGAGACTCTATCTCAAAAAAAAAAGGGGGGGGGCAAAAGACATGTACAAAAGCTTCTCAAAAGAAGGAAAAAAAATGGCCAATAAACATATGAAAAAACATCCAATGTCACCAATCATCAGGAAAATGCAAACTAAGACCACAAGGAGATATCACATTTCCCTAGTTAGAAAGAATTTTATTAAAAATTCCAGAAACAACAGATGCTGGTATGGACATAGAGAAAAAGGAATGTTTACACATTGTTGGTGGGACTGAAAATTAGTACAACCTCTTTGGAAATCAGTATGGAGATTGTTCAAAGAACCAAAAGTAAACCTATCATTTGATCCAACAATCTCACTATTGGGTATCTACCCAAAGGAGGACTTTTCATAAAAAAGATACATATACTCAAATGTTCATGATAGCACAATTCACAATTGCAAACACGTGGAATTTACCCAAGTGCCCATCAATTCATGAATGGATTACTAAAATGTAGTATATGTATACCATGGAGTACTATTCAGCAATAAAAGGATGAATTAAATCTTTTGCAACAATCTGGATGGAACTGGAGACCATTCTCCTAAATGAAATAGTTCAAGAATGGAAAAAAAAAAAAAATATCATGTGCACTCTGTATTAAACTGGAACTAATCAATGAGGACATCTATGCACAGAGTAAAGTAAAACTCTGGAAGTCAATCAGGGGAAGGGAGAGAAGGTGAGGGACACAGACCTACCTGTTGAGTATAATATCACTATTTGGGTGATGGGCACATCTATAGCTTGGAATCAAGCATTAGAAAACAACCATTTAACCTAAAACATTTGTACCACCCTTACTTAATATAGTAGAACCTCCATAGTTGACCACTTCCCTACATGGACCACCTTCTTATGTTGACCTAATTTTCAGAGACTGGACATGCACCACATATACTCAATGAAAGACTACCTATATTGACCTATATATACTGACCACCTTCATAATTTGTATCTGGACCACTAGGATTGTGACACACGATATTAATTTACTCTTGACCAGCTGAGTCTACTCTACACCAAGGAGTAGAAAGTGGGGCTTTGCCCCTTAGTTGAACAATTTTTCTTTAGTATAAGTTGTTTTTTAATGTTTTATTATTACCACATGTTGGATTAGGCTTAATGTCCTATTGGTTATCACATGTTGTGGAAGATTTTTCCCATGAGAAGGACTGTTTTGAATTGTAGGTACAGTCTACAATTACAGAAAATTTTTACAGTTAATCAAGACATAATGGCCCAAATGAAAAACTCAAAGAGCTGACCTTGAAGGAAATGGTTTATCTTCTACATTTTTCAGAAAACAGCAGCTAAAGAAAGACAATGGAACATTTTGGTGTTAGCAAGGCCATGTCTAAAAACATAAACATAAGTACTTGGAGAGATAATGGTAAGGAAAGGAGACTTACAGTGGAGAGGAAGGAAGACCTCCCTCAATGAAGTCAATGAAGCCACATTAAGCTGGTTGAAACAAATGATGACAGTTAATGCCCAAATCTCCAGGCCTATGATCAGTTCCTTAGCTCTAGCACACTGGCTCAAGAAATTTAAACTGCAATGTGAGATCTCCCAGAAATCTTGTGTGGTGGTCAAATGACGTTCCAGTAGAAGTTGTGGAAGAGTTCATCAAAAAGTTCCTAGACTTCGTCAGAGGCTTTAAAGATGACAACATTTTTAATGCTGATAAGTGCGGACTCTTTTTCAAGGTGATGCCTGACAGTAGCCTCATCTTGAAGAGTGACAAATGTAAATGCAGAAAACTTCCCAGAAAACATTTCATAGTTCTGCTTTGTGCTAGCTCAGTCAGAGATAAACTAAGGCCCTGGTTGAGCTAGCACAAAAGTTTCAGCACAAAGTTTGAGCCAGCACATTTTGGCAAAGCCACATGCATGCAAGAATCTAAAGCCTGAACACTACCCCTTCGCTTGGAGATCAAACAAATGCACCTGGATGCCCTGTTTGAGGAATCACTAAGTGGTGTGGACTGACAAATGAAGAACCATCTATTCTACTGATAGTAGATAACTGTCCTGGTCACCTGTGGGTAAATCTTATTACAAATATGGCACTGAAATTTCTGCCTCCAAACATGACCTCAAAAATCC
Source organism: Loris lydekkerianus (assembly GCA_963574355.1). Lineage (NCBI taxonomy): Eukaryota > Metazoa > Chordata > Mammalia > Primates > Lorisidae > Loris > Loris lydekkerianus. The sequence continues at coordinate 51,862 of CAUYPK010000246.1, read as the reverse complement.
AACCTCTTGACCAAAACATTAAAAAGGAACTGCTGAGCCCAACGCCTGCACTGGGTCATTACTAAAACACAAACCCAAGGTCTGCCTGTAGAAGCAACTTTATTCACTGTCTTACTTAATGCTCTGGATATTGTCCTCTGGATCAGTTCTGCTTGGAATAAATTTCAGCCAGAAATGATATAGAAATGTTTCAAGAAATTTGGATTTGTCACAACCCAAGAGCACAATATTTTGGCCCCATCAGACAGTACATCCCTGATGGCAGAATTCAAAGGAGTAGATTTTGAAGGTTTTTTGCAATGGATGATGAGCTGTTCAACTGTATTAAAAATAAGACTATGCACCAATTTATGATGTTTGAAAGACAAACTATGGAATTTTGAAAGCAATGGGAAATACTTAAGATTTCCTAGCAGAGGAGTAATATGATCTCTGAGAAGACCTTAACCTTTGTTTAAAGCTATCTCATTTGAAATTCCGAAGTCCTAAAATATCCAGTTCAGAGAAAATGTATGAGAGAACTGAGCTATTTAGCTAGAAGGTGAAACAACCACAGCAAAGTAAAAAACTATGTATGGATATTTAGCATTTACAAGGGAAAAAAAGAGTCAAAACCAAGAGACTCTACTTTCATAAAAAGACAAATTTTTGCCTTGGACTGCAAATATCTCTCCATAGTTAGACATGAACATCCTTAAAGTCATGCAGAAAATGTTATTAGCCAATTTATCTGCAATTGTGTTAACCTCAAGTCTTAATTAACCAGCATTCCTCTTTTGACTGCATTTTTACTACAATTATCCTCCTCTCTGTTCCTTTAATATTATTTCTGTAAGATGTATTCAGCTATCTAAGCTTTTTCGTTTCTTAGACACATCTTCACATAGACCTTCCAATTAATTTCCTAAATATTTTGGACTTTGTTTTATCATAATTATTTTTGGTTTTGGTCCTTATTTTTGCCTGATTTTTTCTTTTTTGGCCTAACTAGGTGATCTTTTCATCACACTTCTCTATGTGTTCAGGCCTTATAACAGTTTCTTTCCGTTTATAAACATTAAAATAGCCACAAGCACGTAAGTCCTGATAGATCTTTTTATTGGTTCATTTAGTAAACATAAACAAGGTCCGTGTGGTTTTATGCTGGATGTTAACTATTTGCATGTTTCCTTTTTGCAGAAGCCCCAAAGTTGATTGTAGTTCAGAGTAAGCTCTTGGTTGCCCTTGGGGACACAATAGTTATGGAATGCAAAACCTCTGGTGTTCCTCCACCTCAGGTTAAATGGTTCAAAGGTACGTTTCTTAAGTATGTTTGTATCTGATTCACTTAGGGTTTTTTTTTTTTTTTTAATGATTTGTTAAAAATTTGTTTTGGTGTGTGACTTAGCAGCCACATAAAATATGTTTATGATCTCAGTGGAGATGATAGTTCAAATTCTGAACTCTGAATTTCAGGATTTGACATCTGGTACGGATTACAGGACTGTGAAAATCAAAGCAGGAAAAGTTCATCTTGCTAATCCAGCTGAACATTCTCTTTGTTAGTTTAGGATTGTTTCCTGTAGAAAATTGTCCAAGAATACTTGGTTAACGTTTAAAATAGCTTCACTGCTTTCAGTTCACTTTTCTTAGAGTTGATGGCTCTCACTATTATAACGTTGTCTAGATTTTCAAGGATGCTTTCTATAAAGTGCTCAAATAAAGCACTTACAGGTAAGGAAGCTTACAGGTAATTGACATACAAATGTATTTATGGGCCAGCTACTTCGTGCATGGTAAATGCTAGTATCAAGTATAGAAATTATCTTTCTGTATTTGTAACCAAAACTACACCTCTGTGATTCTTTAATAAAATAGCAGTAATGTGCCACTTGACCTTGGTGAGAATACACTTGGCTCCTGCTCCAGGCTCAGATGCTAATAGGAGATATCTGTGTAAAAACCCCTGCTTCTGCTTCTGTTTCAGTTCTTCTAATTTATGAGAAAAATAATAAAAAAATCCTGCAAACACCCTAGCTGGGAGGTTGCTAGGATTATTGAAATGATGTTTTCAAAATACTTTTTAATCTTCAAATGAAAAATGCTAAATATTACAAAGCCCTATTGTTATGATTCTGTTTGTTAAATCACAAATGTTTCCATAGCAACAAGTTGATGTCATAATCACAAAATTATGAATTCACCTCAAGTTCAAACTCTTGGGGAACATGAGGTGAAAGGAAAGGCTTTATGGAGAAAACAAATATTTTTAAGTAATATAAACCAAAAGCAAGGAGAGAAACTAGGAAATAATGGCATTTTCATGGTTTTCCATATTAAAAGATTTATAGTCTTCATGTTTTCACTGATAAGAAAACATTTCTGGATTTGCTCTTTAATCAAGCTTATATCATTAATATAAACCCATGTTATTTACTTAAAGTACTTAACTTTCTGAATTGTCAATGAAATGTCATTTTCAGACTTGCACTATAATGAAATGGATCTAGCAAATGTGTTATAGAGATGGTATTTTTTAAATTTTAAATGTCATTTAGCAGTTTATGATGAAAATAAAAAATTCAAAATAAAAAGTAATGGAACATACTGATTTCTCTGCCTGTGCATAGCAGAGTCACACAGAAAGTCTTTTATTCTCCCACACTGAAGCTATTCTCCTGAATAAGTTAGTCTTCAGGCCAGTTTTGACCCCACAGATAATTTGGAAACTAAAAGAGAAGGTAGAAAGCCATGCAGCCACCATATGGAAGATTCTAAAAATTCACTACTTAAATGAGTTTATCCTCTCAACCATGGGTATTAAAGTTCAATGAGTTCAGTAAATAACATACCATTTTTCTGTCTAGATTATGAACCAATAGAGATAGAATATGAGCATTAGATACTGACTGGCCATAATGTAAGACGTGTTCCTGAGGTTCATCAACAATTAGCAGAGCTGCCCTGGACCCCAGGATCAGGCCAACTTCCCCTTCTAAGTTACTGCGTAAATGGAGTCAGGACCACCACAAATAAAAATTAGCCTTAGGGTTAGAGAGGACCAACTCCTCTGCCTGCAGACTGGCTCCAGAATGGAAGGCATTGTGGGGAAGTGGGCCTTCCTGTCCTATCTCCACTGAAGACAAGACACCAGGAAAGTCAGGAAAATCCTACCTTATGGAAATCATAAGGATGGAGAGAAAGAGTTCCTGCCTTCAATGTAAGAATAAATTTTTCTTTGTATCTTTCTTCTGGCAATTCTGATTAAATAAAATAGGTGTTTGAAAAACAAACAAACAAACAAACCTATATTTCATTCAGATTATCAGCAAAAAGGGATTCCATAAGTGTAAATGCTATCCAAAGTTTTAGACCTTATGTTTTTAGAAATCAACAACATAGAGTGGGTTCAAAGGAGAGTCAGGAACATGGTTAACATTTTATGAAAATTTTCTGCTAAAACTTTTTAAAATTGGATTTATTTATTTAGAGCAGTGGTTCTTAAAAATATGGTTTCACATCTCTGGAAATTCCCACAGTTCTTTCAGGGGATCCACAAGATCAAAACTATTTTCATAATAATAATAATAAGTTGTCTTTTTTACTGCCATTGTCTCACAAATGAATAATGGAGTTTCTGAAGTCTCTGTGTGTGTGATAGATAATAGGCTGAATGCGGAAGCAAATATGAGCGCTCAGCTGTCTTCTGTTATGCTAGACATTAAACATTATAGAGCTTTGCAAAAATGTGAAACAATGGCACTCTTCTCACTTAAACTTCTCTTGTTTTGCAAAATATAATTTTCTTGAATAAAATGTTAATTATGTTAAAATGTCCTGAGCTTATTATAAAATAAGTGAATGCATATGTTTTTAAATTTCTTATGTTGATGGCTAAAATGCAAAATATGGTATAAATAAGTGTGATCCACATAAACAATAATTTACTGGGGTCCATAATAATTTTTAAGAGTACTGTTAGGGAGTCTTAACACAAACATTTTATAACTACTTAATTATCATCAACTATTTGAATGGATCTTATGTCAGAGATAATGATCTTTTCTAGTCTTTATATCCACAGAGGCCAGGATTGAATTTGAACTGCCCCAGAAAAAAGAACTCTTCTCTAAGAGAATGATTAAAAATCCTAGAGTGGATCATCAGCAAAGTTTATGTATCTTGCTATGGATACCCTTCTTTAGGTCGTATCTAATGTTAAAAGTAGATAATCCCTATTTCATTTGCATCTAACTTCTGTAATTCTCTATGGTTTCTGAATAATTTGATGAGTAATTTTTCGTTAGCCATCAAGAAAGGAGAGATATCCAAATGTGATTGAAATGCAAACTTAATTGAAGTAGTATTTTTCAATTTTTGTTTCATAGCTGCCATTCTTTTTTTGGATTTTTATTTTTTTATTTTAGTAGATTTTTTGTGGCACAAGTTGAATTCCACTACATGTATATAGTATATGATGGGGGAGTCTGGGGAGTCTAGTGTTCTTTCTTTAAAAGAATACTAATTTGAAAAAAAAAGAACTACTAGCAATAAGGTCTTTATATCACCCTGTTATATTCTCTGATATATACAAAAGAAATATGAAAGGGAAGTAAATTCCAAAAATCTAAATGGATTTCCATTTAGTCCAAACATTTTAATACTTGATGAACAGTGAGGTCACGTTGCATCCTCCCTCGGTGGGAGGAAAGTTTATGTCAACATCATCTGCTTTCATTTATGATAATTTCTCAGAAGCACGTAGACACCGCTTTAGTTGGTGCTCCCTTCTCACGTGGTATGCAGTAGCAAGCTTACAAGGATGATTGGGGTTTTAAATACTGCAATTCTGCAAAATACTCTATTTTGGCACCGACAGTTGGTTGCTAATGTAATTTTGTTTTTTAAATTCTGATTCCTTTGGCCTCCTCTCCTGTGAAAAGTATATAAACACAAAGAGAACTGTCAGTCTGTGGTGCTGAGTCTATTGGTGGGTGCTGTTTTCAGTGCCCTAGAGAATTATAGTACTGGCTCCTGGATTTTCTTTGCCCATTAGAAGCTAAGGGTTACTTTTATTATCTTCAGGCCCAGGACACATGGCTGGTGTGTGACATTGGAGAGTACCTGAGAATGCTATGAAACTCTTAAGAACAGTGCCCCTCAAAATTCCTGGAAGTTTTCTAGATCTTGACATGTTTGGTATTACCCTGTATAAAAACAACAAAAATAATCCATGTATGAGCTGGCATTAAACATCCAGTACTATGTATTTTTTATGATACTGGTCGTCCTGGTTAATTTCATTCTCTGGAGAGGAAACACCTTGAAGGAGGTAAAGTGTAAAGAAAAGCTTAACCTAAGTCACAGCTTTGAAGAGGCATCATCTGCCTTCCAATAAAACTGGTTCTTGGGAGATTTGAGGTGCTGGCAATTAGCTAAACCTAGAAAACCTCCAGTCTTTCAAGAATTTCTTAAGAAACCAAAATATATCCTGCTACAAAGATGGTAGAAACTTCTTCTTAACTCTCATCTTCCTATTCCCTTCTTGCCTAACGTAGCATTGGTTATAGCTACCAGCCTTTCCTAGCTCTCCAATGTAGCTTCAAAGAGCTCATTCTTATTTATGTCGGTACATACACAGTACGTATATAGGAAATACTTGTACACATTTATTACAGGTCACGGTTTTAGCTTTTAGAAAGTGTCATATTGTGCCAGACTTGTGTATTTAAAAACTTTGCAGTCAACTTTATTCAGAAGTTTTGAAATCAGACCAATAGCTGGTGTGAATACTTTAGCATTTAATATTTTCCCCTCTGTTTTGACTTAGGAGATCTTGAGTTGAGATCCTCAGCATTCCTTATTATTGATCCCCTCTTGGGACTTTTGAAGATTCAAGAAACACAAGATCTGGATGCTGGTGATTATACCTGTGTAGCCATCAATGATGCTGGAAGAGCAATTGGCAGGATAACCCTGGATGTCGGCTGTAAGCATCTAGGTCCAATAGATCAATCTGTTTTAAAGTTGATCTGTCATTTTTCCATGTTTGGTAACTTTGAAACCATGTGATAGACATATTTTTCAGAGTAGCAAAATTAGGAAGAACATTTCATATTATTACTATAAGAATGGGAGTTAGGATTTGCTTGTGCTTTCCATGTACCATTGAATGTGCCAAGAACTTTTATATGCATTAACTCATTAAATTCTCATGACAACCCTAAGAGGAGAATCCCATAATTATCTCCGTTCTATTGATAAGGAAACTGAGATTTATCAGGTTTATCAGCTTCATCAAAGGCTAAGCGACTTGATTATGATCACAGAGCTAAGGAGATGCAGAGCTGGATATTTAAACTCAAGTTATCCAACTTAAGTACTATAGGCTTCACCAGTACCTTATATATTACCGTTTTCCTGTCAAGAATCATTCATTCTGCTAAAAGGTTTCTAAGTATTAACATCTGGACTCCAGAAATTAGACTTTTGCCCTAGACCATCATTCAGAGATGTCAGTAACAACAAAGGTAACAGATTGTTCTTTTGCTTTGCTTTTAATTTTAAATAAATTCACTAGCAATTACTCCTCAGTGTGCAAAATAAAGTACTATGAATACAAGTTGATCATAATAGGAAGAATACAGTGTATGCATGACAACTATATTTAGGTTACTCTAGAAGTTTGGTACTCTCTCCTTCTTTGTCTATCTCACATCTCTTAAAAAAAAAAAAACTCTACACAATGTGGTAAAACATGAAATAAAACAACTCAGTGTGTATAAAAAAGATTAACGTCTGGACTCAAGAAATTAAATTATTTCTGGAGGTTAATTTTAACAGCTATACAATTAAGCAGCTATATCACTTAAAACTTATAAAATATGACATTTCATTAAATTGTATTCTATTTTTATTTATGTATGATGATTTTCATACCAAAATTTTTTATTAAGAAAAGTTAGGAACTGTAAAGAAGATCCATCTTTTTCAAAAAATATAGTAAATAACACAAAGCATTTTAATTCTGCTATCTTTAAGTCTTTAAATGAAAACTATGACCATCTAAGCTTCATATTTTCACATAAATGAAATTTTTCCTCCTGGGGTCTTTTATGATGTCTCTGCTCCTGCGCTGTCTGTGAAGTTCTTGGTGATTTTTGCCCTTGGGGTAGAATCAACAAAGCTGGAGATGACCACAGAGACCACTATAGAATCTGTCTTGGGCACTGCATGATATGTTTGAACCATGACTAACCACTGTGGTTATTAAGAGAAATGCCTTAAAAATAAGATCAGAATCTCTGAGTGGAGGATGTCTCTGAACTTACCAGCAGGGTGTGAAGCATACTAATGCTTTTAGAAAAAAAATACTAATAATGCTTTTAGAAATGTGAGGTCCAAATGAAGAGGGTCACTAGGTACAGAATTCTTATGTTCAAGAAAGGTACTGAGTATACGGCATTTGAATTCTCAACATTTTCTAGTTCTGCTTCTCCCTCTTTCCTGAAGAGATATTTCATATTTGCCCAATGCTCTTTTAAAGTTGTCTAGCTCTAGAAGAAGAGAGAAACAGCCTCAGTAATTGTTCCCAGCAAGAGGGTAATGGTCCCCTCAGCCTCCTCCAAGTTTGTAGGAAACCTAAGAATTTTACACATGTTTTTTCACGTACTACCTTCTTGATAATTTTTTTATAGCTCCAGGTTTTCCAGGTTCTCCATTCTATACAGTGATACACTGTCAAGGGTGAGAGCTGTCTGTGCTAAGGGGACTTGTGTCAGATTAGGAAACATTCCAACCAGTGCTGTGTATTTATGCTTCAATCCTTGAACTGTACTGAACTTCATCTTATCTTCACATATACTCAAAATCTTCACCCTTCATGACCCTTTCTAAGACAATGTCTTTCTCAACTTCTATTCCAGGGATTGTCCTGAAAGAACTATTAACACAAACTGAATTATTTTCTTACCGTAACCTTGGCCATTGTTTACAATTGCCAAACAACTTAGTGTTAAAGGCAGCCCCACTTATGTTTCTGTGATGTCCTAACTATTTCCTTACTCACCATTACATCCCTCTTGTTGTAGTTTGCAAAGGTTAATTAGAACTCATCTTTTCACATAAAACTATTGTTACGTATTGTAGCAGATATGGATGTAAATGCCAAGAACCATGCCAATCACAGATGTAGTGATGATTGCAATTATCACTGTTAAGTTTAAAGGCAAAAACACTACAAATTCAAACTTTCCCCAGAATTTATATTGTGGTTAAAAGAATAGACTCTAGAGAAAGAATGGGTTTTCTGCCTGACTTTGCTCATCTATAAAATAAAGATGTAAGTGGTGTAGACCTATCTCACGGGTTGGTTGTAGAGATGATTGAGACATCATCACCCATGTACACTCAACATATCACCATAACTCTTCCCTTTAAGCTGTTTAATGCAGCATATATCAAGTAGATGAATATTAACTTTACAAATTAAGTGGTCATCTTGAGTCTTTGGGTCTTGAAAAATAATAAGGAAATGTTTACATAATAGGAACATAATATGTATGACTAAGCATTGAATTTTTAATATAAAAGTCATCGTCTCAACTTGTCTTTCTTTAGAAAGGGCTTGAGACAAGTTAAGTACAAAGCTTAACTTGACTAAGTACTGCATAAAATTATTCATTTGAGTTCCAAAACTATTCAGCATAAATTTAAGTAGCTTATGACTTAAGAAGAAAAACATGCTTTTATCCATATCATGTAGCTATTTGGACTTTTAGATTGTTTTGTGGGCTTATTATTTCACATCAGCAATACTGGCTCAATAAAATAATGAAAAGACCATTAGTATAATTTCTGATTTCTAGCTTCTTGTACTGAGTGTTCTTTTTCCTATTGCTCATTATCATGGCTTTAAATTATGGATATTTCAGGTCAACACGGAAAATTACCAATAGTTTTTATCCTTTGTAAAAAGGGATAGTGAATCGTGAAGTCATTTGGAAGAAGAGAGGATTGGCTCCATCAGACAAAACGTTGGCCTGGCAACGATTTTATTTGTAGCATTCCACACCACACAAGGTTTGAGTCTTAGACTGTGGTTTCATGCTTTGTGGTTTGGTAGAACCAAAACAACGTGTTCAGTCATTTTCAGAAAGAAAACCTGTGACTGAAGTAATGCAAGAGCTGGCATATTGGGTATATACATTTAATTTTCCCTCAGGGTCATAGAATAATTGTATTTTAGTGTTAGATGATCAATCTGCTTATGATTTTTATATTTTCAAAATAATGTGTGCCCAGAGCCATATCTGTTTGTGAGTGACAACAAAGCTGTACTGTGGTGTTAACCTTGCACAGCCCTTGAGTCCTTGCACACAAATACTTAGGGGACCATAGAGGATCAAATATCATCCTAACAGATTTAATGAGGGAGCTGAAATTGAAATTAATACTAGAGGTATTAGGCTCCTGCAATGAGCTGTAATCTGTTGATGCTACAATATTTTATGTATTTTAATGGTAGTTAATATTTGGGTGATTACTATACACTAAATGATTAATAAACATTATCTCTTTTAGCAACATATGATTGGAAATGTTATCTTTTTTTGTTCAAGAGGAAATTTAAACTGAGGGAGGTAAAATATTTTTTCTAAAAAATGATAGTTTTCCCAAGCATACAGACGAAGCAGTAGTAGAATTACCATTTGAAAGCACTTTCATTCACCTTTCTAAGCAAACAGCCTCTTCTGGTCAAGCATCATACACCATACTACACTGGTGTTCCTCCCTTAGTCTCATTAATCTGTTTACAGTCCACCCAATGTAATTCACTTGGAGTTTGTGTTGGCCACACTCAGAAGTAGGAAGTGTTTAAAAAGCTTCTTGGCTGAGTTAAGAACTGCTTCGTTTTTGAGGTTTGCTTGTCACTAATGCTGTCTTGGCTGCTTACCTAGCGCCTGGTATTCTCATTTGTCTTGTTTTCTGATTCAAGTACATCTATTCTTGACCTCGCGCTTGTCTTGTACATGGACACCATTCCCAAAGCGGCTTCCCGCTAGCTGACTTCTCCTGCTTCAATTGAGCATCATTGGTACAACCTGAGATTTGCTTACACTTTTTGTTCTTGGCTTTCTTAGTTAATGAAAATTTCATTTTTTTTTCATTTTCACTGATGCCTATGTTCTGATGCGTCAGTAGACTAAATTCTCTTCCCAGTGCTTGGTGAACTCCAGCTTTCTTCATATATTTTTTTGCCTTTCTGGAATATGTTTTGTTTCCATCGTTGCATTTATCTGACCATACTTTGAGCCTAAAGCATCATGAAGACTTTACACTTGAGCGCCATTTTCCAGAAAAGCTACCTGCTCTAGAATAAATGTTTTCTGTTTATTCAGAGGAAAGTACCTAGGTCTCAAGACTTAGGGTAAGCAAGCTATGAGATGATTTATAAACTATGTTTAAAATATGTTCGTTTTGCCTATTATTTTTATACGTTGCATTCTCATACAGATGAATTAAGACAAATCTAAACACGTATTACTTATTTTTAAAAATATATTGTTCAATTGTGGTATTTAATTTAATTGTGTTTAGATTCAATAAAAAAGTGGCTTCTTTTTTAAAATTAATTAATTAATTAATTAATTATTGAGACAGAATTTTGCTTTGTTGCTTTTGGTAGAGTGCTGTGGGGTCATAGCTCACAGCAACCTCAAATTCTTGAGCTCAAGCAATTCTCTTGCCTCAGCCTCCCAAGTAGCTGGATCTAAAGGCACCTGCCACAACTTCTGGCTACTTATAGAGATAGGGGTCTCATTCTCTGGCTTAGCCTGGTCTCGAACTTGTGAGCTCAGACAATCTGCCCACCTCAGCCTCCCAGATTGCTGTATTCCAGGCATGAGCCACCGTGCCCGGCCTAAAAGGTGTCTGCTTGAATTTAATTATTTTTCTCTCATGTGGGTGTGTAGTTGTTCATTTACTAGTTTCAAATTAGTATTGAGTACATGTGATGCTTGCTTTTTCTAATATCTTGAGATAATTTACTGAGGAGAATGTTTTCAACTCCACCCAGGTAGAAACAAAAGATGTAAAGCCTCTATCTTTTTGTGGCTGAACAGTATTCCATGGTATACATATACCACAGTTTATTAACCCATCCAGGCATTAAGTTGTTTCTACATCTTTGTGATTGTTAACTGAGCTGCTATTAATTCAAGAAGGGGACCTGGGGGAGTGTGATAAGCTTCCACCTAAAAGGTACAATGTAGTGGCATATGGCATGCCTTCTGCAGGAAGGACCCGACTTCAACTCAGACATTGCCTAACAAAAGCAAACGATGTAACCTAATTCTATGTAGTCTTATATTAATCTGAAATTAAAAATAAAGAAAGAGAAGGGTGAATTTGGGAACCAAAAATAAAATACTCAAAGGAAATATTTCAAAACGGGGGCTTCTGAAATTTCTATGTGTTTGTCAAAAGTGCAAGTTCTAACAAACGGGATTAAGATTGTCACTAGCACAGACTCATGCAAACACACACACAGACCGGGTGATTACTGAAGTGTTTTCTTATTGATTAATAATTTACAACAATTCATTCACAAATATGTAGTAGCCATGAATAGCGCTCAAGGCTACTTTAACTGTTATAAAGATGAACAGTGCTCAAGGCTACTTTAACTGTTATAAAGATGAACAGTGCTCAAGGCTACTTTAACTGTTATAAAGATGAACAGTGCTCAAGGCTACTTTAACTGTTATAAAGATGAATAGTGCTCAAGGCTACTTTAACTGTTATAAAGATGAAAGTAAGGTTTCAAATATAAACTCCCTAGAAAAAATACCAAACATATAGTCCAATAAGGTGGCTGAGAGTGGTGATTTCCATAAAATTCACAGAGATTAAATTCTCTGAAACTTCAGAGGGCAGAAAATGATGTATATCCCTCCTGGCATTGTGGAGGAGGGGCCTTTTGAACTGGAGTAAAGTATTGTCAACATTTCAACAGCCAGAGATCAACAGCAGACATTGCATTTGAGGGGGGTGGTAATAACATAGGTACTGCTGATGTAAGAAAAGTTACTCCTTGTTTTGAGGAGAACAAGGGGTGCTAATTGTCCAGAGAGAATCTGTAGAGAAATAATTAGAGATGAGGCTACAAAGTACCTCTCCCGCAGGAACAGTGTGAAGATTAAATGAGAGAATTAATTGAAAGCACATAATATAATCTCTGACCCTGTAAGAAGTAGTTGTCATTTCTAACCTAGATTTAACCTTGACTTTGTCAAAGAGCTCCCTCCTCGCATACCTTTTCTTAGAGTCCTATATGGACTCCATTGCCTCCAAAGTACCCTACATGTTTCTCCTCAGCTGATCCCTCAAACATCATCATTACTCACCAACTTCTGGGACACATTGAGAGGCTCATTTATTTGAGGCTTCAGATAGTATCCATCTTATATTGCATTCCTGGTTTTCCAACCTGTGCTTCTGATATATTTCTGTCTCTTCCTTCAGGTTTCTCTGGTTGCCTGTGAATATCTGTAGCTTTCTTATCTAAAACTTTTATTGTTTCTGAATCATTTCTTAACTCTGAAATGTTAAGCCCTTCCTATTCTTCCTTTACCAAGTCCTACTTGTCACTTTTTTGTGTTATTGATTCTCAAACTTAAATTTCTCTAACCCCAAAAATGTGAAAGATAAGGGAAGCAAGAATGTGATATTGAACAAGGATATAATTTAATAGTAAATACCGTTAGCTTGTTATACAATGATTATTGAAGAAAGAACTCTGTTATAAAGTTCATTTAAAAATTCAGCCATGAGGAGTAAGTTGTGAATAGTGTCAAAATTATTTTATTTCAAGGGCAATTTATTTATGAGATAGTCTTAATGTTTGAGCAATATGACACCAACCAAATTGAAAACAAATTTCTAGAATGAAAGTTTCTCTTTATTTAAGATACTTGATTTAAATTCCTGTTCTTTTATCATCTGTATCTTTAAAGAAATGGTTGAACTTCTAAGCATCTCTATTCATTTATAAAGCAGAAAAGAAACAAATGCTATTTCTAAAACTGCAATAATACCTACAGGGTAAATTTACAATATTATGTGAACATTAATTTAATTCAAATTCAGTCTGTCAACAGTTCAATAATTTTTTTTTTTAATATGTCTGAGTACGATACCAATGACTTTTTTTTCTTGGTTTTTAATATCTTTCAGCACATCCAGTTTTCATACAAGAACCTGCTGATATTTCTATGGAAATTGGATCAAATGTGACATTGCCTTGTTATGTTCAGGGATATCCAGAACCAAAGATCAAATGGCGAAGATCAGACAACTTGCCAATTTTCTCAAGACCCTTTTCAGTTAGTTCCATCAGCCAACTAAAAACAGGAGCTCTTTTTATTTTAAGTAGGTTAAAAGAAATATATTTTATACAAATATGTAGAGTTACATTATGCTTTATGTTTTATACATAGATATTACTGTTTAAAAATTGTGGATATATCTTGCCAACATATTTTGTGTTTGTTGCATTTCACTTTGAAAGAGTTCTGATTTTTTGTGTTTTGGAATTGTCATAAATGAATTATATTTTATTCATATATATTTCACTATCTATGAATGAATGAATTCTATTTTATTCATATATAGTTCACTAACTTGACACAGGGTCTAGGAAGCAATATGACTTTTTCATCTCTTATTGCTTCTCATTGCAAATAGTCCCTTGTGCCTTCAGGTAGATCAGTGTTCGTGTTTCACTAACTCTTATAACAACTGTTGTGAAGGAAAGTAAAGCGTTACTAGTAGACAGTTAACTTTAGGTATTTATATTTGGCTAATAGTGCTTAATGGCATGCATTGGGATGCTATGGAAACTCTTTGGTTAAAATTTGTAACTGCCTAATCCCAAAAGATCCTCTCTCCCTCCAAAAGGTCAAATACTCCATCATCCAAAAATGTTACCTATGAGCTATTCAGCATTCAGATACTTGAAAACACATTGGATTTTTTCAAATAATGTCAAGAATATAGGTACTTACATGGTGACACCAAAGAAGAAAAAAACATTCAGATCCTCAATTGATTTTTTAAAATTAATTGAATCTTGTGAATATTTTACGAAAAGCACCCAATTAGTGATTTCCAAGTTTGTTTACAATGTTAAATATACTTTGGCCACTTGAACTTCCAGATATAAACTAAACTGTCTAAAAGCAAGTGTTTTAGTATTTAGCTCTGTGCTAGACTCGGTGGTGAAGATGTAGGTCCGAGGTAGGGTCCCTCGCTCAAGCATGTTGCAATCTACTGTCTGAGTGAACAGCCACGAAAGTCGCTCCTGGGAAGTCCACATCTGATTGGGTTAGATTGTGCAGGACCTGAAATATCCAGGTAAAGAAACGTACTAGATGATGATGTAGAAATTAGAGGGCCTCCTTCCAAGTTTCATAGGCAGAGAAGGTGTGCACAAAGTATTTTGTTGTTGTTGTTGATTTGTTTCCCAGAATAATGACTCTACAAGATAGGAGGAGAGATGAGAAAAAGGAAAAAAACGTAGGAAGGCCCAAATAGTTACACAGGTAGGGTGATGGCGATGATGAGAAATAGCCCAGAGGGAAGGTGGGGGGGAAGGGACCTGAAAACAAGTTGATTAGAGAGGATGAAAGAAAGAATAAAAGAGACCAATGTGTTGAATAACAGTTGCCCAATTGTATAAATTTAATTGTAGGAAAAGAAATTAGTGATTAGAGACTTAGTTCTTAGTAGTATGTTTCATTTCTACATAAATTAGTCCAATCATTGGTAATATGAAAAATATCTTGGTTGGAACTAATGTGTGATTTATTATCTGGGTGATTTGCTGAATTTTCCTTTTTAAATATGTGTTCATTACTATTTAGAGCAGACACCACTTGAGTTTACCAGACACGGATGTACAGTTAGATGCCTGTGGTCAATGGGGGTGTAGAAACTTGGTGATTGTTCTTTATTTGTGACAGCAGGAGCTATTCAGAATGGAAAGCTACACTTTTCTCTCAAATCTCACCAATAGATCAAACTGCTTTATTTTGGTTAAGATATTTACAAGATTATGATCATTTCTTTACTTAATGTCTTCTGTTGCCTTCTCTATTGCTCACGAGACAAAACCACACTCTGTAAGAGGCACCAGCTCACATTTTCAACTTCAGGCTCCTGGCTATAAACTAGAGTTACACAACCTGTAACTCTATGGTCCAAGTTCTGGTTGCCCCAATATCCTTTTCATTACAAATGTTTTATCATATCCTTTTATTATATTGAAAAACTATTATATATATTTGATCCCAAATAATAACCATTTTTTAAAATTCTAAAATGTAGTACAAAGGAAAATAAGGCAAAGTAATTTATCCTGAAACATAATGCATTTCAATATGTAGATACTTTGGCCTTGCCTGTACAATATGCATAGATGTGTAGGTTGCGTCGCCATGAATCTGATAGCTCAGCCCAAACACAGGCTGATAAAGAGGTAGAGGGCCGATGACTCAGAAACTCCAAGGTAGTGATGTGATTTTCTAAAATGGTGGATAGTTATTGCCAAAGTTCTTTCTTCTGCTTATACAGAATAGTGTCATGTAATATAAACAAAGTTATCAAATCCATAAATTTCCAGCAGATACTTCAAAAGTCCCACTAGACTTAGATAACTCCAGTTTCTGTCCACTAAATGCCAGTAGACGCCCACAATTATTAGGCAAGCTAAGAAAATGTCTCTTCTATACTTCTGAAATGCCTCCAGGGTGGTGGTGCAGTGTCCATTGGGGGTGCAGCTGTTCAGTCTTTGAAGAAAGCATGATTTTTCGAGTCATGCTTTTGCCTTTTAACCAGTTTGCTTCCTTTATTCTCCCCCCACTTCTATTCTGAGGTCTGGCTTAGATACCACCCTGTGTGTGTCTCCTCCCCTAGCATGGGAACGACCAGACAGCAGTTTCGTATGTTCCATCCACAGATCTCAGCATTGTTTGACACAGAATCAATGCTCTATCGATGGTAGCAAATGAATAAATGGGTTCTTCTTTTTAGACTTATGGGCAAGTGATAAAGGAACCTATATTTGTGAAGCAGAAAACCAGTTTGGAAAGATCCAGTCAGAGGCAACAGTAACAGTGACGGGACTTGGTAAGATCAATGAAGCAGTCTTCAAAATCATCAGATTTCTTTTACTACATTCTCTCTTGCCTGTCTTAAAAAAGAAAAAAAAAAAAAAAGAATAAATACCTGATTGCTAGACTCATTTTCCCTCCCCTGCCGTATTACATGTCTCTTACAATGTTATCGTAGATCTGAAAACAGCATTGGAGACCATCTGCTCCAACCTCCTTGTCTTTCATTTAAAGAAATGATGGTCACCGACTAGTCTGTGAATTTCCCTGCATTGCCCTGGCTCCTTCGTAATTACACTGGGCCCAGTGAACACTACTGGCTCTGACATTGTGCGTGGTTGTTAAATGTAAAATAAATGTGATGTAATTTAATAAAAAACAAAGAAATGAAAGTCAGTTTAAATAAATTGATTTAACTCTATATATGAATACACACACAGAGTGATGGAGTTCTGGTTCCTCTTTTACACTTATCATTTTAGTCAATATGGAATTATTTTTGTGTATGATATTAAGGAAAAGTATAATCATTTATTACTATTTTTCTCTTCCCTCTGATCAAAATACCCATTTGATCATGAGCTGAGTCTATCTCTTCTTCTGTCTCTTCCTGCAATAGTGCTACATTGTTTAAATTATTTTAGTTTATTTTGTTTTTAGACAGAATCCTATTCTGTTGCCCCAGCAAGAGTTCAGTGGCATCATCAGAGCTCACTGCAACCTCAAACTCCTGGGCTGCAGTGATCCTTCTGCCTCAGCCTCCCAGTTAGCTGGGATTGCAGGTGTGCACCACCATATCTGGCTAAGTTTTTGTATTTTTAGTGGAGGCGGGTCCCACTCTTGCTCTGGGTGGTCTTGTGAAATCCTGACTTCAAGAGAACTCCTACCTCAGCCTCCCAGAGTGCTCGGATCACAGGCGTGTGCCACCTTAATTGATTTTTTAAAAATTAATTGGACCTTGGGGATATTTTACAGAAAGCCTCCAATTAGTGATTTCCAAGTTTATTTACAATGTTAAATATACACTGGCCACTTGAACTTCCAGATACTTAGCTCTGTGCTAGACTTGATGGTGAAGGCAGAGGTCCGATATAGGGTCCCTCACTCAAGCATTTTTCAATCTTCTGAGTGAATGGCCACAAAAGTAGCTACTGGGAAATACACATCTTGTTTAAATTATTATAGCATTTAATGTGATTTTTAAATCTGATCGTGTGTTTCGCATTAATGCCCTTTTTCACATGTTTTAAATGTGTCTCCCTTTGTTCATCTATATATACTTAAATTTTCCTAGTAAATCTTTTAGGGATTTTGCTTTGATTTAGGTTAAATGTATTCATTAATTTCTAGAAAAGGGCATATTTACAATACTTCTTTACCATGCCAGCTAAGAGAGTGTACCTCATTTTATTTGCTTGAGTATTCCAACGGCTTCCTTATTGATACTACTCCTTGTAGTCTATTTACAGTTTTCAGATTCGTATTTTCCCAAATGGTGGTTCTGATGATTCCATTTCTTCATTTACAAATGCCTTCAGCCACTCTTCATTTGTCTCCTGAATACACTGAAAATTCTCCAGTTCATATTTCTGGCCTTCCACACCATACACATCCTTTATTTTGCTTTCCTTACTTCCATGCTACTATACTTCCTAAACATTTGCAATTCCCGCCACTGACTGGAAGGATCTTTTATCTTTACATTCAAATTCATATCCATTTTCATGTGAAAATTTTATTTCTGAAAACTCAAATTTGTGTAGTTTTAACTAGTGGTCCTTGTTGCCCCACAAAATATTATC
This sequence comes from Loris lydekkerianus, assembly GCA_963574355.1. NCBI lineage: Eukaryota > Metazoa > Chordata > Mammalia > Primates > Lorisidae > Loris > Loris lydekkerianus. The sequence goes on along the minus strand of CAUYPK010000246.1, from coordinate 33,909 downwards.
AAGTGCCTTCCTTTTGGGTGGAAAAGAATTGAAAATGCCTGTGCTCTGTCTGATTTAGTGGCTCCACTCATTGGCATCAGTCCTCCAGTGGCCAATGTTGTTGAAGGACAGCAGCTTACTTTGCCTTGTAGTCTGTTGGCTGGAAATCCCATTCCAGAACGTCGGTGGCTCAAAAATTCAGCTATGGTGAGAGCATTTTAAATGCATGCATTCACACTCCCAATTTTTTGAGTAAGGAGCAATGTATTTCAACCACTGATATATCAATTTAATGAATAAACAAAAATGTGTTTTGTTTATTCATTTTTAACATGTTTATGTTATTCATACTATTTTGGGATTAATAAAATGGAGAAATGGTCAGTGTTATAATTTTCATAATTTCACACTAAATTTGGTGTCACTAATAAAATTCTTTCAAAATTTGTAAAAACTTAAGTATTAAGGTATTTTCATAGCATTTAAATATTTTTATATTATTCTTTGTAGTACATTATGAAATGCTAATATTCTCATAAAATTCTTCCATTGCATTTATTAATCTTTATTCTGATTAACTTCAAATGTTCTATCTTTTGTACTGAGCTATTTTAGAAGTAGACCTATATTGTATCATTATTTTTCAGTCTATAACTTTTGATTACAAAAAGATGTAAGTGGGTGGTGCCCATAGCACAGTGGTTACGGCGCCCACCACATGCACTGAGGGTGGCAGGTTCAAACCCAGCCTGGGCCAGCTAAACATCAATGACAACTGCCACAAAAAAATAGCTAGGCTTTGTGGTCGGTGCTTGTAGTCTCAGCTACTTGGGAGGCTGAGGCAAGAGAATTGCTTAAGCCCAAAGAGTTTGAGGTTGCTGTGAGCTGTGATGCCACAGCACTCTACCAAGGGCAACATCTCAAGGAAAAAAAAAAAAAAAAGATGTGAGCAACTTTTACAGTAGTATGAAGTTTTTTTCTATAAACATGTAATTTAGTTTAGAACACCTTTCCTTTAATTTTCCAGAGTATCGAGATTCACTCTTTTCTTGAAGTGCTGATTAGACATGAATTCACTCCATGTAAGAAGTTGTAAAATTGCTCCCATTTGCATAAAAACCTGAGAAAAATTAGTACACATCATTTAAAAATAAATGCTCTTAGAGAATGATAGTATTTGAGCACTAAAGCATCCTATATGCAATATGTATGAATGATATAGATTTAGAGGTGATCATTTTCAACTGAAAGCATTATCAGCCTTTACTGACACAGTTCCGGTAACGTATATTGTCCACTAATATTTGCACCTCTCACCTGACAATAGTGGGTATTGAAATTAAATAATTCTCCCTTGGATTCAGTAAGTGCCTATGTGCAAAAATGAAAATATAAAATGGCTTTCAGGAGGTAATAAGGTCTTCTTGGAAAAGAATAATTTAAGCCAAAAGTAAAAATTACTAGGAAATTTGGGTTCTGAGCGATGATAAAATGTAGAGAAACATTAAACAAGTGGTATCTATTTCCTTCCTTTTTCTAGTATGGTGTATAACTCTCTGATTAATATTAGAAAGTATAATTTTTGGAGTTCTATCAGGAATAAATGCAATTGATACACTCTTGGTAACAGTTAATACTCATCATTTTTCACTTAAGGACATTAAAATATTTTGTTATTTTATAAGACATTTAATAACTTCATTGGAAAAAAAAACAGGTATGGTTTTTGCTCAGACAAATTCTTGTCTTTTTAAATTAAAAATGATCATTCGTTTTTTTCCTTTAAGTTGGTCCAAAATCCTTACATCACTGTGCGCAGTGATGGGAGCCTCCATATTGAAAGAATTCAGCTGCAGGATGGAGGCGAATATACTTGTGTGGCCAGTAATGTTGCTGGAACCAATAACAAAACTACCTCTGTTGTCGTGCATGGTAAGAGCCGCACCCAATGTCATTGTTTCCAAACCATGTTCAAAGTCATGTTCATATATTTTAATCAAATAACTCTGTTCTTCTAATTACAAGTAAATACCTCCACTCATTTTTATTCTTTATTTCTTGAACAATATCTACATTGTTAATGTTGTTTTCAGATTTCCTTTTCCTATGTACACAAAATGACATTCTTGGGAGTCACCCGTGGAGTCTGGCCAAGGGCTTTGTAAGTGGTTTCTTAATTGATAAAAGTGAACTCAGCTCTCAAAGAACTATGTTTAAAAATACATTTTCATTTCAGACAAGCTGAACTTATTATACCATTCAAACTGCCTTTTCTTCTTGGATTGTGCAACAGGCATGTCCTTACTAATGACCCCTTTGTGTGTGAGCTAGAGATGACCTAAGCTTTTCTAAAGGTCACCTCATGGGCTCTAAACAATATTCTTGCATGTTAAATAACTTAAAGGTCACAAATAAGAAAATCCAGAAGCTATCTTTTCCATTGATGACTAACAGTTACCAACTTTATACATCTCAATAAATGACAGCTTCAGGATTTAAGAAATTATAACTTATTGTGTCTATGTCCTTCAAAACCTTGCAACATTGCTTTTTAAAAAATGTAGCATTGAAAATACTTTTGTGTACAGGGCTGAATATCTTATAGAAAACACACACAAACACACACATACACAGAGAACACATATTTTTAGGTGATTCATTCTTTCTTTAGAACACACATTGCAAAACCCAGTAGTTTCAAGTGTTGTTTGACAACTGACATGTTGACAGTGTCAGTGAATGAAGACCACCTTCTTTTTTTATGCCTGCTTCTTAAGTTAAACAGCTTCTCCCACCTCTCTCAGTTTCATACCGAATTTCCACCCACATCACCTTAGATATTCTTGAAGAAATATTTTTTTGAAGAAATACAGAAGCAACACTGAGTTAGTCATTGTTTAAAAGAATAAGCATATGAAAGCCCAAAATTAGTTTCATAGTAGAGCTGAGTACATTGGATACCTTTATAACCCAGCTATAACCTAAGAATATGGGGAATGGGGAGAAGGAGGGGAGGGATGAGGGAGGCTGGACAGAGGGAGGGTGATAGGTGGGATTACATCTGAGGTGCATCTTACAAGGGTACATGTGAAACTTAGTAAATGTAGAATATAATTTTCTTAAGAAAATGCCAGGAAGGCTGTGTTAACCATGTGTGATGAAAATGTGTCAAACTGTTTATAAAACCAATGTATGGTGCCCCATGATTGCATTAATGTACACAGCTATTATTTAGTATTAATAAAAAGAAAAAGATAAGTTGGTGAAAAAAAATAAATAAAAGAAAAGAATAAACACATACTTCCAGATTAGACATGGTTGTGTAACTATTTTTCAAGAAGACCAGACCATAGATTTCCCGGATGGTGATTATGGATTGCTTCGAGAATCTAGGGTAAACGTGCCTTCGTGTGTGGGCTTCCAGTGGCTGCCTGGAATATTGTGTTGAGAAGAACACTCTGCCATCAGCTTTTCACTTGGGTGAATGAATGATGGGACAAGTTTTGATACCTGCCAGATCTGAGGGCTGAAAAGGCAGACAAAGCAATGGTACAGTTTAACGTGATGTAAGAAGTTTCAAAAATTGAAAATTAAGAAGTTATTTCTTAGCATTTATTGCTCCATCTCTGTCCACAATGAGCAGCTAGTTTAGTCAATAACATTAAAACAATCAAGACAGCCATTTGGCACCAACTAAATCTAGCAACCATGGGGCAGGTGGATGAGACGAAGCCTCACAGCTTCTTTGTACCTCTGTATTTGTGTTAATTAGCAGGGCCACTCTTTCATCATTCTGCCGCTCTACTTTTGAGAATACTCATGGAAGGCTCTCAACAAATTCTTAGAGAAGGAGTAAATGCATGCAAGTTTAAGTGCCAATTAAAATGACAAACAGGTTGATTGTCATATTGGCAGATTGACAATCTGGAAAGAAACTTATCTTCCAAATCCAAATCACATCAGATTTCAAAACCTGCTTAAATTTGCCACTTTTCTATATTACTGTCCAGCTCGATAGGCATCTAAGAAAATGGCTTATTCCATGTTGCCATAATTGACAGATTAGTTGGAAGTTGAGTATTGTGTGATGATTCTGAAAATTAAATGTTTTGCTTTAGAGAGCAGTCTGTAATTCTTTACTTAGGGCAGGAGGTTTGCTGCCAATTCTTTAAGAAGAAATTATTCAAAGAATAAACCCAGCCATAGGAAAATGTGAGTCTCTATCATCGTATATCTAAGCCTCTCAAAAATATTTTTGCACTGAGGTGTCTGGTATCTCTTGTTATAGCAAACTTCTATTCCAGAGTAGTTATGATAATTCTGGAAATTTTTTATTTTAAGCAAAAGACATGCTGTGTGATTGAACTCCTAGGAGAAGTGCCAGTCTTGTCCTTCCAGAAGATGGAAAGGAAATGCTTGGTATATATTGAGCTCTCACTGTCTTCCTTATAGAGTGTTGGGAATTTTCATGTATGGAAGATTCTTTAACCAAAATCCTTTGATTAATTGCAATATACACAGAATTGGGTGCTCTAACACTGATTCTTTTCCTCCTGCTCTATTCATGTTAATTCTTTACTTGCTTTCTAAAGTCAAAGGTATGTTATTCTTAAAAAATATTGACTTAGAATCCTGTTTTGCTCTTTTAAATGTAAACGCCTAAGGTCTTTCAAATTTTACTATAAAATTCTTTTTTAAGAAAACAAATCATTTTATCTAGGTAAAATTTAGTAGCTTGCAAAGTAATTCTTGTGTAGACAGAGGTTTAAAACCTAGAAGTTAAACAGCCCTTTTCTCTGAGGTGGGCTTACGTTGGCTCACTACAGCTTAATGGGTACTGGCCAGTGATTAAAGATATCCATTAAATGTGGAAGGGTATAATTCTATCTTGAGTTTCCAGGAAAAAAAAACTTTTCGTCAGTTCTCTTGTATTTTTGTTAGGAAGGTCAGCTTATTAGACATCACTCATTGCTTGATTTTAAGCTTGCATTAAGTTTTCCAGATCATAAATATTGTCTTTTCATTGCTTAGCATACTCCCTTACAGGGATTACCCTACATTTCTATCAGAAAATGTTAAATTATTCATCATTTTTACAAACATTATATACTGAAAATGTTCAATTTTCAAACATACAATGCTAAATGGAAAAACACGTGCTCAGATTCTGAATCCTGCTTCCCTTTCCAGTTCCGCCAACCATTCAGCACGGGCAGCAGGTACTGAGTACGATTGAAGGCATTCCAGTCACTCTGCCGTGCAGGGCAAGTGGGATTCCCAAACCGTCAGTCATCTGGTCCAAGGTAAATGATAGACCGAGTCCTGTTTCCTGAAAAGCTGAGTGTGATGTTCATTTGGAAATTATCCCCAGAGTCTTGAGTAGTAGAATAGGGGACTGAGAAATGGAAGGTGTGGGGAAGTTCAGAAAGGAATTCACAGAGCTGGTTTTCATTATGACCGGGCTGATGATTGCTAACGTGCTAGGAACCGTCCAAGCAGCCATGCAAGTGCACCTCAGAGAGCCCGCTGAGGGACCGCAAGTGGGACATTTGTACAGGACATGTGCCCCCCCATTGAGAATTAACACACCTGCACTTTCTGGCTTCCTGGGCACAGATGTGTGGCCTTGTAGGATTTTGGATAAAGCCCTGAGGCTGAAGGGACTGAAGTGCTTGAAGTCTGCCTCTGACAGGGTACGCGGAGCTGTCCACTAGAGCTGGGCTGAAACTGAAGGTGGAAGGGATGTGACAAGGGATAAAAAATCTGCTACAACATGTAACATGTTTAGGAAAGTTCCTGGCACACAGCTGTGCTATAGAAGGGTTCATTGCTGTGTTGCTGATGTTCCTTGAGCATTAGGTAGGTGATTTCACTAACGACCTTGTAAGGACCCTCTGAATAATCAGACTGTGTGAATTTCCCTTCTTATAAAGTTCTATGGTATAGTCCCAATTTGCATGTATTACTAAAAAGTATAAGACTCACATGCAAATAATTTATTCCCCTCTCTATCCCTGTCATATAATTGCCCAGCTTTTACTAGTATTTTTGTTTGTTTTGTTATTATCCGTATTTTTGTAGTGAGGAAAAAACCATTTCCTGAGGAAACTCTTTCCAACTTTGAACAGCCATGGAGATGATATATTTTCTGTCAATTAAGTTACAGAAAGGAGTCTGGTAGATAAAGTAACATTAAGCTATGACATAATAATTAAATGTGGCACTTGAATGAGTAGAACCCTTAGTGTTTTGTCATATCATCTAGTTTACTCATTAAAAATCTCTGAAATATGAAGAAGTTGGTATCAACCTCTATAAACATATAAAAAAGTTAACATTTTAAAATACTGAACACAAAAGTCACAATGGTGAAGTCACAAAAGTCACGATGGTGATCCCAAACTGCGTTGTATCTGGCATTCAGTAGAAATTTAATGCATTTTGGCTTGGCACCCACAGCACAGTGGTTATGGCACCAGCCACATATACCGAGGGTGGCAGGTTCGAACCCAGCCCAAGCCAGCTAAACAACAATGAATGATGACAACTGCAACAAAAAAATAGCCAGGCATTTTGGGGGCCGCCTGTAGTCCCAGCTACTTGGGAAGCTGAGGCAAGAGAATCGCTTAAGCCCAAGAGTTTGAGGTCACTGTGAGCTGTGACACCATGGCACTCTACTGAAGGCAATATAGTGAGACTCTGTCTCAAATTAAAAGAAAAAAAAGTTTAGTGCATTTTAAGGAAATGTAAAGGTGACATTTTTCCAGACTGGCCTTTGTGCTGCCAGGTACCGAGGTTAAGAATTTGAGCTCCAGAGACCCATAGGTTTCAGTCCCAGCTCTAGCACGAGTTAGGTTTGTGATCTCGAGCAAGTTCTCCCCCCTCCCCCCACCTCCATGTGCTTTAATCTCTGAGTTGTAAGAAACTGGGTGTGATAACTCCTACTCATAATACTGTTGTGAGCGTGGAAATAGTTAATCCATGTGAAGGGCTCCGCACAAAGCCTGGAGTAGCATAAGCACTCACTGCACCGGGCATTACTATCACTGCTGTTTCCTACCTTTTTAAATTAGGTAGCTCTGGAAGAACAGGGACATGGGAAGTATCAGTTTTCACATTTTCATTTGCCTAATTTTTCTTTTAAATAGCTTTCTTCAAATTATTATTTTCTAAATTCAGTCTTTACCCTCCTTGGAGATGTTTTCTTTCTCTTTTCTTCTTCCAGACATGAAGCCATTCTTTCATGATCTTAAAATAACTTGTTGCTTTACACTGTGTTTTGCAGAAAGGAGAGCTGATTTCAACGGGCAGTGCTAAATTTTCAGCAGGGGCTGATGGAAGTCTGTATGTGGTGTCACCGGGAGGTGAAGAGAGTGGGGAGTATGTCTGCACCGCCACCAATGCTGCTGGCTATGCCAGACGGAAAGTGCAGCTTACGGTTTATGGTGAGAGCTGGTGGAGGAATGCTTGTTGGTTGGTTTGGTTTTTTGACATTTTCTTTTGGGGGCCAAAGCTCACCGTTCTTTCTCAAATACTGTTATCAGATGGCTGTACCCCTAAAGCGAACTGCTCCCCTAAATTTATATGTTTTACAAAAATGCATTTTCTATTGCCAGCCAAAATCACTCTACTTACATTCTGATTTTAAAGAACGCAATTGCTAGAGTCCTTTGGAAAAATTTTTATGGTGTTTTTCCAAGAAGTGTGCTTATTACACCCAATCCTCTTCAGTAATACCATTCAGTTAAAACTCTTAGCAAAGCCAGACCTCAGCTATGTCTCGGGGAGTGCTGTGCCTTGAGGGGTTACTTTTATAGATGATCTAAAAGGGCATTTCAGCCAAGCTCTTGATTGTGTTCCGCAAGGAACTGTGGAGAAGGGAAACTTTCTTGTCACTTCTCACAATAAACGTATTAATGGATAGTTTCAGATACATCTTGAAACTTTGGAATAAACAGCCACCTTTTCATAAATTTCTTAAGGACATTAGTAGGCCACATTTTAATGCAAATTAAACTGTGTTTTGCATTCAGTGTGCTATTTCCCTTCCAAAATATGTGTTTATTTTTAGTAAGGCCCAGAGTGTTTGGAGACCTCCGAGGACTGTCCCAGGATACACCTGTTGAGATCTCCGCCCTTGCAGGGGAAGAGGTGACACTTCCGTGTGAAGTGAAGAGCTTACCCTCACCCATAATTACTTGGGCCAAAGAAACCCAGCTCATTTCTCCATTCTCTCCAAGGTAGGAATTCTGGGATGAATCGCAGCCCACAGAAACAGATGGCTGTGCCTGTTCTGGTTTTCAAATGTCTCAAAAAAGAACTTTTAAATTTGGGGTAATTCACATGTACATCTGAGCCTACAGAAAATACAGTACCTAGGTCTAAATCATGCTTCTGACATCTTTAATGTCAGAAACGCTAACATTCAGCTTTGCCAGAATTTCCCACTGGTGCATTTTATAAGGTAGTTATTAAAGAGAGTAGATTTATATGTAGATTCCTGTCAGCTCAATGTGTTTAACATACACAGAATTCCATCAATCCCATGGGAACTGTAAAACACAATAGACACGCTAATGTCTAGGATTTGACTTTCATTGGATGGTTTTGTAAATCGTCTTAATTAAACCCTCATGCAAAGCCCCATTGAGACAATATACTGTATTGAATGGGCTAAGTGATGTGGCAAGAGGAAGGCCAGAGCTTTAAGAATACACCCTTTGTGGCCATCCAGCCAGGAGTTTAAATTTATCTCTGCCTCTTAAATCTTTCCTGAAACTTTTGGCAGTTTTTCAAGAGATCTCTATGAACCTCATAGTTCCTATTTGTAAAATGGGGATGATACTTACTTGAGAGGATCATATATGTACATTTCCCCTTTTACTGTTCACAGGGACTATTTTATGTCAATGTCATGCCAAAAGTTACTGGTAGAATACGAATTACAGTCTCTAAACTATTTAACTATTAGACTCAGTTAGAACTAATTATGAAAGTTTTAATATGCGCTAATATAATTTTCCTACTGCTGGTGAGTCAAGTTAACAATTAAACTATAGCATTTAAAATAATATAGGCAATTATATGATTTTATTGTTTTTGAGAAAAATGTTTTGAATATTTTGAGTAAAAGCATTACAATATTACAGATAAAATTAAGTTTCAATTTTTTCCTTGGTAAAACGAATGCATACACTTGGTATGCATCTGAGACAGATGTCCTTTACCAGTATAGAAAACTATTTTTTTTGTTTTGAATTTTGTTTTGTGTTTCTGTTTTTTGTTAAATCAGCATTTGTCTACTATTATACATATAGATTCATTTTATTCATGTTTAGCTACCATGTACATATTCTACATTTTATCCTACTATTCTCTATTTGTGGACATTCTAGATCTTTCTTTCTTTCTTTCTTTTTTTATCTTATAAAAAAAGTCTTTTAGGTGAGTATCTTTTTATACTATGTCTATCTTTTTGTATACACATGTTTGAGTTTCTTTAGGACCCGAACCTGGAACTACAATTTATGGTCACAACGAATTTTTATTTTCAGCTTTGTAGACATTGCCAAATTGCTCTCCAAATGGGGAGTTTCTATTTACCCATCTACCAACAGAATAAAGGTGTACCTGTTTCCATGTTCTAATCAATGATTAATGAATAATTGGCTAACTTAAACATTTTTGCCAGTTAATGGGTATGAAGCAATATCTTACGATAGTTTGAATTTTCATGTGACTGATTTTGAGTGAGCTGGCAACACTTTTACCTATTTGTTAGCTGTTCATGGTCTTGGTGAATTGTCTGTAAATCTGTTGTCCAGTGTCCTGGCAACTTGTGTTTTCATATAGAACACAGAAATTTGGTCTTTGTTCTTGGTAACACTCTTTTGTCTGTTTTATGTGTTGAAAATATCTTCTCTCACTCTATTGCTGGAGTTTATTTATGTTTATTTATGTATGATATCTTTGGTTGTACAGAAGTTTTAAATTCTTAAGCAGCACACTGAATCAATCTATTCTTTTTCAGATTTTGGGGGTATCTTCCTAACATAAGAAGATTGTAAACATAACCTCCAATGTTTTGTTCTACTATATTAAGTTTCATTTTCCACATTTAGGGCTTTGATCTGAATTTGTATTTTGTGTATAACATTAGGTAGTGCTCTAATTTTATTTATTTATTTTTCCCATTTGGAAAATCAGTTGCCCAGCATCATTTTGAATAGTGAATACTTTCCTTGCTTGTTGTAATATTACCTGCAAATTGCATATTACATGTTGAGCTCTCAAAACCACTTCAGTCTTTCTTGAGGTCTCTATTCTTAACTATCCATTTGTGTGTCTCTGAGCCAACAGTACACTTTATTTCACGTGGCTTTATAAGAACTCTTGATGAGGTAGATCTATCTAGCTTCTGCCCCCCAAAACAACTATTTTAGCATAATTTAATGTAATAACATTTTTACATGTATTCCAGTTCATCCAACTATATTATTATTCAGAAGAAGGAATATATTCAAAAAATGTTTCACGGGGTGGTGCTTGTGGCTCAGTGAGTAGGGCACCAGTCCCATATACCAGAGGTAGTGGGTTCAAACCCAGCCCCGGCCAAAAACTGCAAAAAAAAAAAAAAAAAAAAAAAGTTTCAGATCATACACTTACCTTCTTTTGCCTTTATTTTAATACACTAAATATTTTTATGGAACAATGTAGAAAAACAATAAAATGTCCAAAATAAATTCAACGTTTGCACTTGGTTTGGATAGCTGCAACTTAGTAAAGAGATGTATAATTATTTAATGATTTTGGACCATTCGGTTAGATTGAAAATAAAAGAAGACTAATTTGGGGTTTGCAAGAGCATCATACTGAATACACAAGATAAATATAAAAATGCCTGACTTCTAAGGTGTATGTATATATATATATGCTTTGCAGACGGGAGAATGTTTTCAAACCTGCTTGCAATGGGGGTGTTTAAATTCTCGTGTTGTTTGGTGGTTTCTTCCTTTCAGACACATGTTCCTTCCATCTGGTTCAATGAAGATCACTGAGAGCCGGCTTTCAGATACTGGGATGTACGTTTGTGTTGCCACAAATATTGCTGGGAATGTGACTCAGTATGTTAAACTGAACGTCCATGGTGAGTTTTGAAATAATGGCACATAATAACCCATTGGCCACATGGAAATTCCTAATCTCAGTTTCTTAGGTAGTTAAACTTTAAAATGTACGTAGAATGATGACAGAACAAATTTTTTTTTTTTAAATATGAGACTTGTGATTTTTTTTTGTTTATTCTGAAAAATGTATCGGTTGTCTACAAACATCCTTCCTTTCTCCTTGTACAAATGAACTGTATTACATATTTGGATCTTGATGTTTCTAGTTGTTCATAGTGACTTATAACTATTGTGGATATAGAGTAGAAACAAATTATGCATTTACACTGGTGGCATATTGTAGAAGCTCATCTCAAAGAAGAATTCCATAGTATTTCAATAGTCATTTTTGATATTTAAAGAGCTCAGCAACTGAAAAAATTCTGTACCCTAGAGTTCTTTGGCTAATTTATACCTCTCTGGGTGGTTGGCTTTGTTCCTCCAATTTGTCACAGGCCGTCCAGTTATTTATTCATTGAACACATTGAGTACATACTCTAACCCAGGCATTGTTTAGTTGACAGATATTCAAATATCAGAAGAAATTTTCCCAGGCAATATGCAATCATGTCCTATTGATCACAGGGTTTGAAAGCAGATGAGAGTTCTGTCATTTGTAAGTTCTAGGGCATTAAGCTTATTATCTAACCTTTCCTATTTTTAGTTTTCTCATTCATAAATTGATGATATTAGTGTCAAACGTAGAAGGTAGTGAGTGGAAATTTTTAGAGAGTGTTCATTAAATATTAAATTAAGGAAAAAAGAGAAATTAGGTTAGGCGTGTATGACACATACATTTTAATTATATCCTTGTGGGTTAGCTCAGTTCTACAGTATATGATGCATGCATGTGGAAACCAAGGAAGTTGTGCCAGTGTTTTGATAAATTACATCTTTTAAATCCCTGAAGGAAAGTGGATAAAGGCTCTATGATAGAGGCTGTATGTGATTCTCATCTCTGAAATTAGCAAAGGCTTTTATGAGAAACTTTTCTTATTGTCTGGCTAATCCTTCCACAAAAAGAACAAAAACTGAGTACATAAAAATGCTTTTTGTTTTACTTTCTTATAGAAATTACCTGGATTTCCTTTAAAGACAGTTTAAAAACGTTAAATTATTTATAAATGAAAGGAAACCTAACATGTTTAAAGGCTTGCTATTCCTCACATTTGGAACTAAGATTTTTATATCTATTATTTTTTATAATCCTTGCAGTGTACTGGTATGACAGTTTATTTTGCCTGGATTATCAAGAAAGAGGCTTCAGGAAGTCCCCTGACTTGCTGTAGGTCACATGGCTAGGAAGTGACCCAGACCGAGGTTGTTCAAATCTTGAGATTATTCCACTTTTCCATGCTGCATCTTGGTAGAGAGTTCTCATTTGGAAAAAGTGAAGGACTTTTTGGAAATTGAATTGTTAGTAATACTCAATTGTTGTTTCCAGTTCCTCCAAAGATTCAGCGTGGCCCTAAACAGATGAAAGTCCAAGTCGGTCAAAGAGTGGACATTCCATGTAATGTGCAAGGTACACCTGTCCCTGTAATCACCTGGTTGAAAGACGGAAGCACCATGCTAGTTGATGGCGTGCAGCACATTAGCAATCCGGATGGAACTTTAAGCGTCCACCAAGCCACACCCTCAGATGCTGGCTTATACACATGTGTTGCTACGAACATAGCAGGCAGTGATGAAACGGACATAACACTACATGTCCAAGGTGATTTTTGATGTACGAAAATATATGTGGGGGCGGGGGACGGGTGTGGATTAAGGGGAAACTCTCCTGGAGTCTATGTAGAATAATCTGGATAATCTTAAATCACTTTAGGAAGATTTTTATATAACTTTTATAACTCTTTGACTTTGAAAGGAGAACCATTCCAGAAAGAAATGAAACTATGCTATGACTAAACATATAGTAATTACTATAATTAAACATCCATTGTGGATGTTTACTTTTGAAGATGAAGTGGCCATGGATGATGCAGTAGAAACAGTCCTAGATCAGGCTCCACCCACTATTTGGGGTTTGGGAGAAATTGTGGACGGAGGGAGTTAGAGTAGGATTTCACCTCACAAAGGCAGGATGCGCTTAAAACAGAGCCCTGGGAAATCCAGGCTATGCTGCCATTGATGTTGACCTTGTTTTGAGGGTTTAAAGATCAGTATTTATTTCTTCAAGCAATTTGTACTTGTTGAGCTCCTGCCAGGCATCTGTCGCATTTTAGGTAGTGCTGAGGAAGTCATGACAGTGGCAAAACACTTGCTTTTGTGAGCTATTCTAGTGTGAGCAGACAGAAAGCAAACATATAAACTAGAAATGCAAATTGTGGGAACTACTGTGTAGAAAATTAAACAAGGATGATGGTCCTGGCAGTGGCTACTTTAGATTGGATTATCAAGCTGGACTTCTCTAAGGAGAAGATATTTACGGTGAGATCTTATGGAATCAGCCACATGGAAATCGGTGCAAAGAACTCAGTGGGAGTACTAATAAAAAGATAAGAAAAGATAAGCAGGCATAGTACTTAGCATAATACTTAGCACAGTCCTAAATAATTTTCCGTGCTGTACTACTAGCATTGATTAGTGTTAATACTGCACTAAGTATTGGTATAGTGCTAAGGTACCTGGCACATGGCAGTTCTTTTGGATGGTTGGCCAGAACTCTGATGGAGAGGGTGTCCTGTTCATTCATTCATTCAACAAACTTTATTTGGTCCCTCATGTTTATAGCTGAATGGAAAAGATAGGCATTTATAAAATAATCTCACAAGTACATAATTGCCCTTTGGTTAATGCCATCATAAAATGGTTAAATAATCTATATGAGATTTTAACAGAAAGATAAATAAAAGAAGCCTTCCCTAGGGTGGATTCTTGTTAGTTGAGATTTGAAGGAGGGGGAGAAGTTAGCAACAGCCTTTGCAGGCGATGGTGGAGAGAAACCTCCAGGATAAGGACACAGAATGCAAAGAGGTAGGTATGTAATACTTTGCAGACACTGGAGTAAATCAGTCAATCAATCAATTGATCAATCAATAAAATCTTCATTCCAGACTGAGGGCTGAGTGATGCGTGATCAAGCTAGAGATATAATCATGGGACAGATTGTCCAAGACTTATGAAGCCAGATAAATTAATTTATATTTTATTCTAAATGCGATGAAAAAATGTTGAGGCATTATACCTGGAAAGTGATATGGCGGACTTGGGTTTTTGAAATATCCCTCTTTTGGAAAAGAACTGTTTTGCTGGAGAAGATTAGGGGTCATTGCTGTAAGCTATCACAGGAGCTCAGGAAAAATATGATGGTAGTTGGAATGGGGGAAATAAGGGAATAGACTCAAAAAGTAATTGGGAAAGAAAGCCTCAAGAAAATGGTGATGAATTGGATATGGAAGTCTCAAGAACGCCCAATTTCTTGGTGAGATGAATGGATGGTGAGGCTGTTCACAGAGCTGGGATGTCCTCATAGGGTGCGCTGAAGAAAATACATGCCTGAGACTTTTAGCCTGTGGACAAAATGAGTACGAGTTATGGTGTTATTAGAGAAGTCACTGATGAGATTTGTGTTTCAGAGAGAGGATTCTGGGGGCTGTGCAGAATATCAGTTCAAAGGGAAACATGTTTGAGAACAGCATCCCAGTAAGAAGCCTAGTGAAATATTTCCTGTAAGAGAAAGTAAGGATTGGAAATAAGCAGTGACCGTAAGAAGAGAGAGTGGCGTACAGATATGTGAACATATTATCTGGTTGAGTAGATGTGGAGGTCGGGAGTAAGGGAGAAAGAAAAACACATGGTTGGATCACATGCCTTATGAAGGAATAAGGGAAGTAGAACGGGATCCAGGGAAGCATGAAATAAGGAGTGTGGTTGGGGAATTTGGAGGCCTTATGTAAGGCCCTGGGTCACATCCCCATAGAAATGTCAGGCAGCTAGAAGTATAAATTATTAGTGCCCATGGTTGATGCCCCAGGAGAATTTAAAATTGTCCAAGGAAAGTGTATGATAATGCATTGATTTTTCTAATAGAGCCACCTACGTTGGAAGATCTAGAACCTCCCTATAACACTCCTTTCCAGGAAAGAGTGGTCAATCAACGCATTGCATTTCCATGCCCTGCCAAAGGTGCGTAGCCCTCAGAGATGTAGGCATTGGCATAATGTTTTAGTTTTCCAGAATTCTATGTTGACTCCCCAGAATCTTCTTTACAAAATTCCACTTGTCAGTCCTTGTTATAACATTTGAGTATAATATAAACTAGCTTCTCCTTCAAATACATCTCTTTGAATAGGCATTTTTTTTCCTTGCCAGCTATTTTATCACCTATATAAAGACCTTCCGTTCCTTCAAACTTGTTTAATCTAGTTTATTTTCCAGCTAGTTCATGTCTTTCTTGCTACTTCTCGTTTCATTCTCTTTTTTGGCAAGGTTTCTCTTTAAAATATGTCATCTACAACTATTCACAATATTTTCCTAAATCCACTCTCCTTTGGGCCGGGTTGTGACTTGTCTCTTGGAGGTTTATCCAAACTCTACCTTTCCCTGGATTTCTGGACCCACCATGCTTCCTGGCAAGAGATTGCTATCGTCTCTCCTCAGGGGTATGCAGAAGAGGGCTTGTCACTATCATCTTTAGGATGTGTGCCAAGTAGGTGATTAAGACATCCTCTCTTTCAGGTGTGCAGTCATCTGCAGTGATTCACACCAGAGTTGCAGCAATTCTGGTGAAGTCTAAGCAGTAGTCCCTCCATGCCCCCCTGGAAGGCCTCCCGTGGCCTGTGCCACTTGTGCTCCCACATGTGGCTCGTGGCACTTGTTTCTGGATGCAGCAGCAAGGGCAGGTCCTCATGCTGTGTCCATTGCTGTAGGAAGCTTTTGTGTCTCTCATTGTAGCAGTCATCCGCGATTACTCTGTATTCTATCAATGTTAAAAGAAAGATAACTTTAACACACTTTTCAGATATCTAAAGATCTGTCATTAGGGAGGCCTGGAGAGGAAAGCTTTGGGAGGGCGTAAGTTTAAGTGAGTACTGCGGGTGCTCAGCACGGCTGGGTGCGCCCATTGGCACCTTTGCTTCTGTCCTCCCCCAGATCCCGTGAGTGATCCCAAGATGTTTTCTTACTTTTGAATTCCCCTTTCCACTCTGAAAAATCAGCTCTTCCCAGCTCCTCATTTTTACCTGGAATATAATACTTGAGTTAATTTAAAGTAGCTAAGTACCTTTTAGCAATCTTTTGTATGAATTTCATTTTGACCAGGGTTGCTCTAACATCTATAACTTAAAGATAAGGCAACATCTTTCTTTTAACTTGTTCATTTACTTTTTTATTTATAACCTCAGCAAACATTAATTAAGAATTCTGATTGAAGTATATAAGGAAATGAGTGGAATGTAAGGAAATGATTGTAACTTTTTCTGGCAATATAGACAGGAAACTAGAATTAATCAGTTGTAACTTTTCTTCTACATAAGTCAACATTTTACTATAGGTACAATTAAACAGGACAATCTTTTATTTTTTCTATAAATATAACTTTTATAGTAACTTTTACAAGTCTTTAACTCAATTTGAGTGTAACCTCAATGACACATTCTATGTATTTCTGCTATTCTTTTGTATTAATCCTGGATTATATGTTCATATTTTAATATTTTTATCCACAGGATTGTGGACAATGTCTTAGTCAATCATGTACTTTTATTTAGCATTTGTTTCTTTTTATCTTCATAGAGATTAAGGAAATTTTTTAAGTGCTTAGAATGGAGCCTGGCACATTGGTAGCTAAATAAATAAATTCTTAATATAAAGTTAATGTTTACCTATTTCAAATATTCCTTTTGACTCTATTATACATTCTCAGATAGTTTTATCATTTTTTTTCCCATGAGTACATCACTTCCATTCACTCTGTTGGTCAAAAAAAATCCAGGGAAGCAATTCTGCTCATGGCTTTCTCAACTTTTTTTAAAGAAATTGATCTATTTTCTTTGTTTAGCAAAATGATATGTCCAAAGGACACATGGACAGTACAATTTCCTCATCTCTACTATATCAGGCTTTTTTACAAAGTGAATTATAAAACGTCATTGTTACACATCATTAATGTACTTTCTTGGGTCGGGCAATCTTCTAATCCTGCTGTAACATGTCTTATTTTTGCTCCATCTTTATTTCACCCCCAAACTCTTCCCATCTCTAGTTACTGGATTCATATAACTTTTTCTCCTGCTAATCACTGTGAACTTGCCAAGAAAATACTTTGCATATTCTCATCCTAATGTTTTGACAAAAATAATTTTGTTCAAACTTATACTAGAGACAATGGATCTCTTAAGACTGATCAAGAAGTAAAGGCATTGACCACCATACTCCAAATTTCTATGGCAGGAGACATATCTTAAAAACAGCATACTACCTAGGAGTACAAATAATATTCCTAAGAAAAATTTTATTTCTCCCTGATATATTTGGTATTCAATAGTGATTTCTAGTTATAAGTATCACAAGACTTTTAATTTCTTCTTTAGGCACCCCTCAACCAACCATCAAATGGTTACACAATGGTAGAGAGTTGACAGGCCAAGAGCCTGGTGTCTCTATCTTGGAAGATGGTGCATTGTTGCTTATTGCCTCTGTTACCCCATTTGACAATGGGGAGTACATTTGTGTGGCAGTCAATGAAGCTGGAACCACAGAGAGAAAATATAACCTCAAAGTGCATGGTAAATATACACAGTAAAAAATGCTAAAATCATATAATAAAATATGTAACAGTTATCTATATTTAAATGATTCTCTCAATGCAAAATTAGTATTCATGTGAATAACTGTTAACAAACAGAAAACTGAAGATCTGATTTCATATATGTATTTGATTTACAATTTTATATAATTTTTTATTATGACTTTGTAACATTCAAAATTCAAGTGGCAGAAAAAAAAAAAAACATAGTAAAGGTATCCTGACCCTGAGCTAAGGCATCTACAGGCAAGGAAAGTTATCCATTTTGCATGCGTATTGCACACATGTGTGTGTGTGTGTATCTTAACAGATATTTTACTTGTTTACAAGGAAATAGGAACATGTACAATTTTATCTTCTTCTTACCTATAAAATGTACAACATACAGAAGAACTTTATACCCATTACTCTGCACTTTGTCTATTTTACTAAACAATTTATCTTAGGGATTTTCAATATTCTTAACTCTATAGAATCCCACTGTATGGTTATACAATTTCTTTAACTTTTCTATACTAACAATGAGCATTTGGGTTTTTAACAGTTATTTTCTACTATAAGTATCTCTTCTATGAAAATTTTGTACATGTGCCATTTTGCATGGGTAGAAAGGTATACACATTAAAAAAATTTGATGACTATTGACTTCCATAGACCCTGAGCAATACTCACACTATTGGCAAAGTCAAGAGTCCCACTTAAGACTGTAGCAACTTGTATTTTGATTGATTTGGGTAATAAATAGGTTCTCTCTTAAATTTATCTGAATTTCATTCTAAATTTAACACTTTTGAAATAATAATTAAAGTAAAAATTCTATAAGAATTGTGACTTATGAATACATTGGTGAAGACTTTTCATTTTATACCAAAGTACCAGCTTTTCTAGCCATGAACATCTCAGAATTTGCTTTCTAAAGACTTTTATAAAGAAACTTTATAAATAATATTTGTTACAAACTATCTAACGATGACATTTCTCCTTTTGCAGTTCCTCCAGTAATTAAAAATACAGAACAAGTAACAAATGTGTCTGTGTTGGTGAATCAGCTGACCAGTCTCTTTTGTGAAGTGGAAGGAACTCCGTCTCCCATCATCACGTGGTATAAAGATGATGTCCAGGTAAATGAAGACTTCCAAATATGTGCAATCCCTGGCTTCCACATCTGAAATCAGTTAGGATATGAATTTCTTAATAACATTTTACTTCAATTTATAATTATGCATTTCATTAAGAGGAGAGATAACCTTGACTATTTTGTCCCCTGTAGGTGATGGAAAGCAGTGCTGTTCAGATCGTGAACAATGGGAAGACACTGAAGCTCTTTAAAGCCACTCCAGAGGATGCAGGAAGCTATTACTGCAAAGCAATTAACATTGCAGGCACTTCCCAGAAGTATTTTAACATGGATGTGCTAGGTAAGAAACGCATTGTTTTTTTTTTTTTTTTTGTAGTTTTTGCCTGGGGTCTGGTTTGAGCCCACCACCTCCAGCATATATAGGGCCACGCCCTCCTCCTTTGAGCCACAGGCACCACCCAGAAAAACATTTTTTGAGATAGAAAGTTACAACTCAGATGCATTTCTTACATAGTATAGTTCTAACTATACTTAAAATTAGGGATAAAAATAAATTGAAGGGGAAAAACACTGTTTCATTGTTATTCTTTCTGTCTTTAATATTAGTTGACTAGAACCATATTATATTGAAAGTTTAGAATATTTATTGTCTATAATACAGAAATGTCTTGGAATCTTATACAGTGAAGTATCAAATACCCCCAAATGGTACTATCTTAGGGAAAACAGGAAACTCTTGTCAGTTTCTCCAGTTTGGCGGGCAGGATGTTTTCCGGGGAGCCCCCATGCAGGGGGATGGAGTGTAGCACATTCACAATGTTTCCTGGGGAGCCCCCATGCAGTGTGAGGCGAAGTGTAGCACAGTCACGATGTTTTCCAGGGAGCCCACATGGAGGGTGATGTGGAGTGTGGCACATTCATGATGTTTTCCCAGGAGCCCCCTTGCAGGGTAACTGAGCGTAGCACATTCACAATGTTTTGCGGGGAGCCCCCATGCAGGGTGACGTGGAATATAGCACATTCACACTGTGCACTTGTCCTGAAGCTCCTAGGCCGTACTTGAACTGGACCAGGTAGCAAATCCACCTTCCACTATATTCTAATTAATTCTTGTAACTAAGTCCTAATGAAGGGGAGATAATTCCAAGAGCAAGTAGCAGCTGTGATCAATAGGGATATAAAACATTTTTAATGGTAATCCTAAATCTGATATTTTATTAGTTCCTAAAATTATGCTTGTCGTTTAAAGTTCACTTTTTGATAAAAACAACTTTCTCCATTTTTAATATTTTGCTCCTCACAATTGGCATGTAATTTGTAAGGCCAGTGTGGAAATGAGGTCAGAGAATTACAGTGCCTTAAAATCATCATTCATACACTGCCATAACACAAAATAATTTTTCTCATTAGTATTCTCAAAACCTGACATTTTCTATCCCCCACATTACTATTATTGTATTTAAGTATGGGTTGTAGAAACACATTAAGACATCTTTTTATTATTATTTTTTTCTCTTGGCACTTATTTACTTCCAGGACTTTGAATTCCATCTGTGCGCTGAGGATGCTCACATTTTTATCTCTAGCTCAGACTTCTGTAAGCTGTAGGGAAAGACGTGTAATATTCTCCATGTTATAATGACTCAAATGTGTATTTTAGTCACATATCAAACAGGAAGTTCCCAGAAAATGTCTATGTTGGTTTCCTTCATCGATGCCCATTATAGTGACCAGGACCTCCCTCCCTCCACTTGCTGCTTCTGTTCTTCAAACCCTTTAACTCCATTTACATCCTGTTATGTCTCCTTCCTACTTCTGTGTTAAATTATCTACTTATTTCCATTCTCCTGTGACAGTATATTTTCTGTTCATTAGCTGAATAAATGTAGAAGCCCTTAACTGCTCTCCTGTACCCACTCTTGGCCTTTCTTCACACAGCAGCCCTCATCAGCACCTTCCCTCAGGTGGTCTTGAAACAGAAACACGATCTTACAACATTCCTCTCCTACTAAAGCCCTACAGCACAGCAGTTCTCAACCTTCCCAATGCCATGACCCTTTAATACCGTTCCTCATGTTGTGGTGACCCCTAACCATAAAATTATTTTCATTGTGACTTCATAACTGTAATTTTGCTACTGTTATGAATCATAATGTAAATATCTGATAAGCAGGATGTATTTTCATTGTTACAAAGGGGTCGCGACCCACAGGTTGAGAACCGTTGCTCTAGTCATTTGTCTGAAGATGAAGACAAATACTTTAAAATAGTGTGAAAGGGGAGGTCTAGGTCAGAGAACTCATAATGATAACAAGAATAAAAACTAGCACTTTATTTTTCATGTTGTATCTTATATCGGTTTTATCATAAGAGTACTTTGAAGGGAAGGAGGCAGTATACTTCAAGCAACACAACAGTATAATAGCTGAACAGTAGACTCTGAACATTACAGAACTGATGCTGGTCACAATATTCATTATCTAAAATATACAGCAAGAGTAAATTGCCTAATATGAGATTTTCTGCTCACTTATATTCTAAATTGCTTTTTCACTCGAGTTGACTATGCAGCAAAACAAATCCTGTCCTATCGCGATTCTCGCAAGTAATTGTCCTGCTAGCAATTTTTTTATGAGTGTTTTTCTCTATTTAAATCTAGCATACAGGTAACAGATGTGGTATGGATATGGACTATTGTGTGTTATTTTATTTTTAACATTAATACCTCATTGAAATACTATAGAAGTCATTGCCAATCTACTTCCCTCATCTCATTGTTTTTGCCAAGTCAGAGAGTTTCATGATAAAATGTCTTTGTTCAAGTTCCACCCACCATAACAGGTGCCAGCTCCCCAAATGAAGTATCAGTTGTCCTCAACCATGAAACCACCCTGGAATGCCAGGCCAAAGGCAGTCCCTTCCCTGCTATTCACTGGTTCAAAGATGGCAAGTGAGTATCTTCTGTATTTTTCGCAAGTGTCCAGCTGACATAAAATAGGTGTGGCAATGAGTGTGGATTTTTTTCTCTTTTTAATTATTTTGTCACATGAAGCATAAAGAAAAACAATATTAGTCAAAAATACTCTTAAGGTCTTTCATTATTATGTATTACAAGGATTTATATAAGTGTTGGGAATTTGTCTTAGAAATCTAGGAGAACTCAAATTTAATATATAGGCAGTTCCTGGGTTACATATTATTTAATTACAGCATTTATTACATATAAGCAGGTTCCCAGGGATCCCCATAAAGATAACATAATTAAATTAATAATTCAAGAACTTGTTTCTTCTGTACGTGTCAACAAACCCACAAGGCAGAAGCAGCTGGCTGGTGCAGCACCTCTATGCTGGCCGCCAGTCTCATTGTTTATTGGGTAGCTTCCACAGAGCATCAGTTTTGTTAACTTTTTCTCTTGATTTTGTGATTTATTTCCCCTGATGACCACACCTCCAAAGCAGAAGTCCACTGCAAGTCCAGGTGAGCCTGCAAAGAGAAAGGTGATTATATTGGAAACAAAAGTAGAAATTAATAGTTGGGAGAAAAAGCAGGTGCCATCATTCATTGGAAAAGCATTAGGCTTCTGTCCCTGGAGTCCTGGAACAATTATAAGGGTTAAAATGAGAATAATGGACTATGTGAAAGGCATTGCTCTGATGAAAGCATCAATTATCACTAAACAGTGTAGAGGATTAATTACTGAAATAGAAAGGTTATTATTGGTTGGCTAGAAGATAAAATGAAGCATAACATTCCTATTAGGCTAGCAGCATTGATGCAATATTAGGTGTTAACCTTTAATATTGTTTTTTATTTTTTAATTTCTCCTATCTCCTGTCTAAACTTTTCATGAAAGTTTGCTCAAATTAAAAGAAAGAGCACAGTAGTTTCTGCAGCTTATATTTCAGTACAGGGGTATTATTCTTACTATATTACACTGTATTATCGTTACCACATATGAACCACCATAGTATTTTTGTTAGTATCATATATACTCTGTTCCTTAGAGATCTGAGTTACATACAAATCCCACCTAAAGACATTCTCAGAAATGTATTTTGTCTGTACCCTAGGGATGCCTGTACACTAAATATCCTTTGTTCAGAGGCTAACAGTGAAAAATGCAAGATCTAAATTCAGAGATAATTTTGTCTTTACAAGGAATTGCCTTGTTAAAAAGGAAAGTGTGTTTATGACAGCAAGATGAATACTTGAACTAGTTCTATATGTAGGTATAAAAGAACCACAGAAGAACAATCAGACATTTCTCCTACTGCCAATTCTGACGGGCTGCTGAAGGGTTCCTCTGCTTAAATGGCTGTGGTGACTTTTGTTGGTTGTGAGAATTGATTTCTCACAAGGTAGTCAGCATTCGTGTAGTGCAGTTTCTGAGAGCAGGGATCTAAGGCTTAAATAGTGAAGAGTCAAGATTTGCAATGTGTGAGATAAAGGATTGTTTCAGCAAATCAATAATAACAAAAGCAACATAGAAAAATGTATAGAGCGTATGAGCAGGCAATTAAAAATTATAGTGAGGCAATAAGCATATTAAATTCTGTTCTTCACAAGTCATATTGGCAAAAAGATTAAAAGTTTGAAAATATCAAGTTTTGGCTAGAGTGTGGGAAAGTAAGATATTCTATTCTGATGGAGAGAATGTAAATTAGTTCCCTGATATCTATTAATAGATGTCTGCATTGATATCTATTAAAGCTGGAAAACTGTGATACAGTAATTACCCTTTCAGTGTCCAGGAGAGGACGCGGTCATGCACATCCACAGGGAGGCTTGTAGGGTGATATTCACTGCAACATAGTCACCCGAAGTCCCCAACCTTTTCAGCACCAGGGACTGCTATCGTGGAAGACAATTTTTCCATGCATGGGGAGGGTGGGGGACTGGGCATTAGAGTTTCATAAGGAGTGTACAGCCTAGATCCCTAGAGCGGGGTTGGTAATACTGTGAGCATCTAATGCCGCCGCTCATCAGACAGGAGGAGGAAGGAGCTCGGGTGGTGGTGCCGGTGATGGGAAGTGTTTGCAACTACAAATGAAGCTTCAGTCCCTCCTCAGCCCTCACCTTCTGTTGTGCAGCCCAGGTCCTGGTAGCATCCGAGTCCTGGGTGGTCAGAGACCGCAGATTGGGAGAGCAGAAAAGCGAAAACTGACCCAGTGCCTGACATTAGGAAAATAGGTGATATTATGTGATACTATGAAACACTGTAGGGCAGTTAAATTAGAAGGAGAGCATTTATAATATATATATATATAGGAACTTTAGATTTCTTTGGGGATATATTTATGAGTAAAAATGTTTAGGAAACCATGCGAAAGAATACAATTCCAAGTGATAATGGTACGAAGGCTAAAACACTCACAGTAAGGGTAATAGACCAAGGAGAATTTTTGTCAATATCATTACTTTTTGGTTGAATTTTTCTGTTGCTCACATAATTAACAATCAAAAGTTTTAGCATTACTTAAATTTAAGTAGTAGTATTGTCAAATATTGACTTCCTTTATAAACTTAAAATATTAAAGTACTTTATACTCTTAGCTTTGGATTGTTTTGTACAAAGCATCCTACTAAGACATAGTAAGGGACACTACTACAGAAAATTAAATGTGTTTTCCATTTTATTGTGTAGTTTAACTAGAGGGGTAATAATCTTTCAGTGCATCTAATTATTCATTATGTCGCTAAGGCATTGAAACTTTTAAAAAACTAGCTGCGGATCTTCCTGAGACAATGTTAATGGATTTGAAAGGTCTGATTATTAGGATATCACAGATGTTAATAACCATTGCCTCAGATATTAAAATAAAGCTGATGCCAATTATATAAAGTGAGCATTCCATAGTAGTCAGTAAATGATCATATCAATGTACACAGCTATGATTTAAATTAAAAAAAAAGTCTCTGTATGTTGTCTTCTTGACAATCCCACTTACAACCTGCTTTTGGCATAAACATCTCCAACATTTATTATTATGTAAGCGTTCATATTTATTACAATACTTACTTTTTAGAGAGGGTGGCAAAATCATCACCTTTAGTAAATAATAACTAGCCATACAATTGTGAATTCTTTTCCAGATTGTATAATAATATTGGTTTAAAATAATATTGCCTGGCCTGAAGTTTCAGTACTATAATATTAAATTCTTAGTTATTCTTTTCCAGATGACAGTAGAAATTTTGGCTATGCAAACCAAAAAAATTAAAAAAGAATACTTAGAGAATAAGAATGGATGAATGGATAAAGTGAATAATGGCATTACTAGATTTCTCCTAACATTGAACACTTTAAGTTGAAATGGAGAAACTTTTATTTTTTATTTTTTATTTTACTTTTTGGGGGACAGAGTCTCAAACCATCACCCTGGGTAGAGTGCCGTGGCATCATAGCTCACAGCAACCTCTAACTCTTGGGGTCAATCCTCTTGCCTCAGTTTTTCTATTTTTAGTAGAGACAGGGTCTCACTTTTGCTCAGGCTGGTCTCAAACTCATGAGCTCAGGCAATCTACTCGCTTCAGCCTCCCAGAGGATTACAGTCGTGAGCCACCGCACCCAGCTGAAATGGAGAAACTTTTGATCTCAAAGTGATAATTACCTAACTTCCATTCATAAAGTGGTTTAATAACTTCATTCTTCTGAATGAGTACCAATCTTATTATTGTAATTTTTAATCTACTTTTATTCATATTTTTAACCTTACACTACTTTGATTTTTGTTGTGATCAAGACGAGGAGAAACATGGATAAATGAAAATGTACCCATGGGATGAAATTTTATTATTTCTAGGCCTTTGTTTTTGGGAGATCCTAATACTGAACTTCTAGACAGAGGACAAATACTACATCTAAAGAATGCACGAAGAAGTGACAAGGGGCGCTACCGATGCACTGTGTCTAATGCAGCTGGAAAACAAGCCAAGGATATAAAGCTGACAATCTATAGTAAGTGTGATTTCGTTTTTTATTATTTTTAACTCTCATTATCAATTGAAAAGCAGGGTTTACTCACATGTTAACTGCTTTTTTATTCAATACTAATAATTTGGGATGCTACTTGCTTCAGAGAGAAAGGAACCTGCTTTCCTGTGCTTTACGTTTCTTGACCAGGCACAGTGGCTCACACTCATCATCTTGGCATTTTGGGAGGCTGAGGCAGAAGGATTGCTTGAGGCCAGGAGTTGGAGACCAGCCTGGGAAACATAGTGAGGCACTGTGTCCACAAAAATAAAAAAGGAGTTATGCATAGTGGGCATCTGTAGTCCCAACTGCTCAGGAGGCTGAGATAGGAGGACCACTTGAGCCAGGAATTTGAGGTTGTACCAAGCTACAGTCACAGCACCACACTCTGGCCTCAGTGACAGAGTGAGACACTGTCTCCTCCCCCCAAAAAGGATGGATTTCTTCAAGTGATCTGGCAATGTTTTGGTTATCTCACTTAAGAGCTCAAGAATTTCCTAATTGGGCTCAACACCCATAAGCATAGTGGTTACAGTGCCAGCCATATTCACTGAAGTTGGTGGGTTCAAACCCAACCCAGGGCCAGCTAAACAATGACAACTGCAACCAAAAATAGCTGGGTGTGATGGTGGGCACCTGTAGTCCCAGCTACCTGGGAGGCTGAGGCAAGAGAATCACTTGAGCCCAAGAGTTTGAGGTTGCTGTGAGCTCTGATACCATAGCACTCTACCAAGGATGATACAGTGAGACTTTAAATGATAGGTGCAGTATTTTTCTTAAGCTGCTGAGTAGTCTTCTCTATACTGTTTTATTGTTGCCAGGATCTGTGATGACTATATATTTTTGGTGATTTAATAAGATTCTTCATTCCCATGGGACATGAGTTCTTTCACTTAAGATCCTCTTGTTCACTCTGTATGATCCCTCCAGGCAGCCAGAAGAGAGGGCTCTATAATGATTAAACCTTTTGGAATTGTCTATGTGAAAGCCTTTTTAATATTATGAAGTTTTGAGGAAATAACACCATTTCCTTTCTGGAAAGTTTGTCTGTACCTCTTAAGCTTACTTTATTTCATTTGTGAAAATTCTTTTATTTCTGAAGTGGAAAAAAAAACATAACGTGCTTTGGCTAACTATGAAGAATTTGAAGCTGAGAGTGTGTTTAACACTGTACTTGATTCATTCATTTCCTTATTTACACAAGGACATAAGGATTGAGCAGGTGGGCCAATTAACCTGTAGGGAAATGGTGAACATTGTGCCTAAGTAAGGAAAAACAAAGAGGCAAAATGTAAGAGGGAAAAAAAAAATAATAAAAGAAATAAAGGGTACAATGATAAAGGGAAAAGAAGAATGTAAAAGAAGGAAGAAAATAAAAAAGCTTTTAATATAATATTTGAAGATTTTGTCATTTTACAACTAGTACTTCTGAAGCCAGAGTTTTTAACCATGAATGGGTTTTAGAGGTATGAGAGCTTCCTGAGACTGTATAAAAGTCTTTGGTTGTATATATATGCATGTGTGTGTGCATTTTAATGTGCAGTATATTGGTAACCTTTATCTATAACCTCCTACTTCAAACAGAAGTACAGTTCTCAGGCTAATAGGCATGAATTAAAATGAAACAAAAAGTAAAGTACTTATTTATTTGGAAGATTTAAACAGTGGATAGTATGTTGTTCTACCATAAATTGCAGATGTTCTTAGAGTAATTTTTCTCAGTTTTATAAATAAAAGCTTTTAAAATCGATCCTTTAAAGTACAAATAATATTCCTCTCTAAAACATTCATGAAGAATAAGGATTTGTTTGAACTTATCTTCTTGGTTTCATTAATGTACCACCCAACCAATGAGGATAGCCAGCTCCTTTAGGCGATTTCAACCTAAAATTTGAAATACATTTATAGATTAACACATGGCATAGTCTTAATCAAAATTTAAAGCCTGAATAAAATGCTCTTTCTTAGGATTTCAAAATTATGGTTTAAATTTGTATTAATTACTTATCTTAGCAAGACATGGCAAACCTTTTTTATAATGGTCAGGAGAGTAAATATTTTAGATGGAATTCCATTTCTTTGGTAATTTTTAAAACTGGAATTTTGTTTGTATTACAAGTCTTGCTAATGAGAAGAATGGAATTATTTGAGGGGCATAACATTTCACTTAGAGTTCAAAGTTAGTATTCCCTGTCACCAACATCAATTGCAAATGTTCATCTGTTAATGATGAATTCTAATGAGAAGTAACCTATTTTATCTTTGAAAATGTCTTTTCACATAGATACCTACTGCCTAATCCTAACAGTTCATAAGCATATGGTTTTAATTGAGCATATTCATTGCTTAGAAGGCATTTATAGAATTCATTATATTATTCTCTGGAGTATATTACACTGTTAGCATGTCATTGCACTGCCAGTTAACCAATTCTAGTTGCAGGTTGGATGGAAGGTTAATTTTAAAGATAAAACATACTTTGAATGTGAAAATTTCCTTTGCGTTTGTACTGAGGTCTGACAAAAACTGCATGAACTATAGTTTGAGCTTAGAAAATAAACCTACTAAAAATCTATGGGAGAATTGAGATCTCATTTTTTGTTTGAACTTTTGATAGCATTAAGAATGTATAAAGCAGCTTGACATTACTTGTGATTAAAACAACAGAATGACTACCACAGTGTACATTTTCCTCATGTGCACTGTTTTTCTCTGGTATTTTTAAGTAGAATTCATTGAGAAACATTATGAAGTGTGTAGCAAAACTAATGTCCAAAAGCCTGCAGTATTCAATAAGAGTGTTTAAAAATGGTCCTTTTCATTCAGAAAAAATTCAGTCCCAGCCCTGAGCTAAAAAAGTTGTACTAAAACTGTGTCTCTACTAAGGCATTGAACTGCTATGTGATAAGTCAAGTCAAGATATTTAGTTATACTCTGACAAAAAGTCATGGAACTGATGATATTTAACTCCCTGAGAGTAAATAAAATGTACCATTAACACTATTGGTTCAATAACACATGAATATTTTACACAAAGTGCTTACTGATGAATAATACAATGAATAAATAAACTTTAACAGCTGGCATTTTATAAGTTCGTAAACTTCCAAACCTTTGGTTTCTTCACATGTATTTTTAGCACTAATAGTTGTAAAATATCTTAGCAGATTCCACTTCAGGTTGTAATAAATTAGTGTTTTTTCAGCTCCTCTGAAAATATTTCTGTGTGTATTTGTTACACACAGACTGTTCTTAGAGGCTAATTCTTGAGTTTTTGCATACTTGGCATTAGCTTTTCAGATAAACAAGCAAGACTAAGCAGTATCAGTAATATCTATCCTTCAACTTGCCAAAAGCCAAGAATACCATTCAGAAAAAGTTGTCCTTTTATTTTTATAAGTGACTATTGATGTTTCTCCCAGTGTTCTCAAGTTTTTGAGTAATTGTTCTTACTGAAAGGCTAATTTTCTTTAACAAATTGATTTTCTGTAGATATATTTCTTTGGCTGCTGCAATCATACCTGACTTAATTAAATCACCATTGGTACATGGCTTTCCTTGTTTGTCTAAGAAATGAGTGGCTCAGAAACTTTGGTTGTCGCTTCACTTTGATTTTTAATCTTTTTGTGAGGAAATTATCCTCTGATGAGACAGACATTTTACAGTTTCTAATTTTTTAAACTCTTGCTTTTCTTTAAATTAATAATATTGTAATGACTTCTTAGTTTATTAGTGTTTATTCTTTTAGAAAAGCTATAGTGGGGGGGCAGGGGCAAGATGGCCAATTGGAGTCAGCTTTCCACAGAGACTCCCATCCAGAAGGAGAGTTAAAGGACAGAAGTTTAGCAAGTAAGCTGATGGTTTGGAGCTGAGCCAAGAGAGAAGGTTGAAGAGTGCACACTACCCCTGGTGAAGCAAGCTGCAACCCCAAGGAAATAAACAATAGGTAGAAAATCCATCTCCAAGTGGACTGGAGTCCCCTCCCCCATGATAACAGATCACAATATACTTTATACAAACAAGCAAGCAGAGTTCAGATCCTCTCCTATTTTATCCCACGGGAGAGACCCTCTAAAAACTGGAACTCCTTCCCCAGAGAGGACCCACCAGTGTTCCATGGCACTCTTCTGCCAGGCATAAAACTGTATATATTCTATACCTGCGATTCTGAACTTCTAGCACTCCCCTCCACTTTCACTCCAAGTTCTGGAGGCCTGTCCCCCATGGAGTCCAGATTCTTGGGCATTTTCTCAAGAGGTGTGTACAAGGCATGGGCTGTTGCAGGTCTGTGCTGATTCTGTGGCATGGGTGTAAAGAGAGGACTGTGGACCAAGGGAGCCATACAGGAGAGGGAGAAGTGGTGCCCCATGGCACAGAGCAACAGCAGCAGTGGCAGGAACAATAGGGCTCACACCCCTGGGGATATTTTGGAGAGACACTTCCTGCCTCTCTTGGCAACCAGAGAAAGCCAGGCCTCTACTTTAGTGGCAGCCACTGGCAGATCACATCTAGGATGGAAACACAAGCCTTGGGAGTAAAGGGTATACCTGAGGTAGAACCTGCCCGGCTAAGGTGCAGTGGGGACAGAGACAAGAATACAAGTGTGCAGAGACAGCATACTCCCAGGATGGGCCTGAGTCAGAAGTGCCATTTTAGTGAGCCTAAGAAGCACCCGGCCCCCAGGGGAACACAGCTGAGACAAAACAAGGCAGGGCAATAGCACCAGCCCAGGGAGAAGCAGAAGCTGAGAACTGTGTGCCAGCATCAGCCCAGGGAGAGGCAGGAACAGAGCTGAGTGTCAGCTCTAAGTGCACCTGCCCCAACACGGAGTGCACCAGAGACAGAGATGTGAGCTCCATGAGAACTGGCTCAATAGCAGCAGCACAGAGTGGGGCTGAGTCGCAGTTTCTGTGAATTCAAATAGTGCCTGGCCTACAGGGGAATATAGCCAGGACAGAAACCCAAATTCTGCTAGGATATAAGTGGCAGCAACATCAATCTGGGGCAGAGCTGGAACTGAGTGAATAACCCCAGCTTCCATTAAGCACCCAAGGTTGTCAGGCTTCAGCTCCCCCTGCCAGCTGGTGGCAGAGTGCAACAGTCTGGCAGAGGAGACATAGATCTCCTTGTGATGCAGGCAGGTGCAAACCTCTGGAGCATCTGCTCATTGGAGGTAACTGGGTCACAGCCCTGCGGGGTTGCTAGTGATTGGGTGTGACAGAGTGGAAGGTGGAGAAGGAGGCATCAACCTTCCTGGACTAAGTCATTTTCTGGGTGGGTCCTTCTGACTCCACAGAGCACCGGAATGAGTCATACATGAGCTGCCAGCTCCTATCTAATTGCTGGAGACCTTTTGAACTCTCCCACTTGAGACTGGGTGCTGACTGGGACAATTGATTTGGAACTCTTGACCTGGGCCAATCACCCAAGGACTATCCAAAGTGGTACCCTGGGTGTGTGGTTGTGGGAAGGTTTGATTTTGCTTTTCCAGTTATTGCCCATGGGGGGTGGGGGGGTTGACTTAGTTGCTGGTATTTCTCCACACTAAGGCTTCAACCCATATTAACTGATTCAGTAGAATTGGACAGAGACCAGCTGAAAACAAGACAGAGCCACTTAGCCCCACCACACCAAGCATGTCCTCAGTGTCTCAGGCCATAGCACTGTACAGGACCTTTGCAAAGCTCTAGGGAAAAAGGTATAGACACCAGTCCCAGCTCATGGGCAAAGGGCTGGTTAATTCCTACTCGAGGAGCCTCCAACCCAACTTCACATATCTGCTCATCTAGCCAAACAGTATAAAATAATCATGAGGCAGGATCAGCGGGAAAACTCCAGCAACATAAATAATCAATATAGATCAACTCCTCCAAGGAACAACATGGTGGACACACCAGATGATCCCATTCATAAACAAATGCTGAAATCTCAGAAGTCAAATTCAGCATTTGGATTGCAAATAAGATTAATAGAATGGAGGTAAAGTTGGAATTAGAAATTCAAGGTGTATTTCAAAAGTTGTCTCAAGAATTCAATGAATTCAAAGACAAAATCACCAAAGATTTTGATACATTGAGATAAGAACTTGCAGCCCTCAAAGATCTAAGAAATACAGTAGAATCCCTCAGTAACAGAATGGAGGAGGCAGAAGAAAGAATTTCTGACATTGAAGACAAAGCTTTTGAACGCTCTCTAATACTCAAAGAGGAAGAGAAATGGAGAGCTAAAAAGAATTATTCTCCTGGAGAATATTCACCTTATAGGAATTCCTGAAGGCAACAAGTTTGCTTCGAAAGGCCCAGATATTCTACTCCACGAGATAATCAAGGAGAACTTCTCAGACATGCCAAGAGATTCTGAAATTCAGATAGCAGACAGTTTCAGAACCCCAGCAGGACTAAACCCAAATAAGGCATCTCCAAGACACATTATAATTAACTTTGCCAAAGTTAATATGAAGGAGAAAATTCTGAAAGCAGCCAGACATAAGAAAACCATAACCCACAAGGGGAAGAATATTAGAATGACTGCAGATCTCTCTGCTGAAACCTTTCAAGCTAGAAGAGGGTGGTCATCGATTTTTAATCTTCTAAAACAAAATAACTTTTAATGCAGGATCCTGTATCCAGCTAAACTGAGTTTCATTTATGATGGAGAAATTAAATACTTTAATGACATTCACATGTTGAGGAAATTTGCCATAACTAAACCAGCTCTCCCTGATATTCTCAGATCTAACCTCCATAATGACCAGCGCAATCCTCTACCACAAAAGTAAACTCATTCAGAAACTTTTGATCAAATTCCAACTTCCACAGTGGCAAAAGGATTAAAAATGTTCACTGGAATTTTGAAAAACTCGATACCCAAAATTCTACCAAGCTTTTTAATATTCTCCATTAATGTGAATGGCCTAAACTGTCCTCTAAAGAGGCACAGGTTGGCTGACAGACTACAAAAACTCAGGCCAGATTTCTGCTGCATACAAGAATCTCATCTTACCTTAAGAGATAAATATAGATTCAGAGTGAAGGGATGTTCATCTATATTTCAGGCAAATGGAAATCAGAAAAAAAACAGGTGTTGAAATTTTATTTGCAGATACAATAGGCTTTAAACCAAGAAAAGTAAGGGAAGATAAGGATGGTCACTTCATATTTGTTAAGGGTAACACTGGACATGATGAGATTTCAATTATTAACATTTATGCATCCAACCACAATCCTCCTCAATTTATAAGAGAGACTCTAACAGACATGAGCTACTTGATTTCCTCCAGCACCACATAATACTTGGAGATTTTAACAATCCTGTGGCAGTGTTGGATAGATCCTCCAATAAGAAGCTGAGCAAAGAAATTTTAGATTTAAACTTAACCATTCAACATTTGGATTTAACAGACATCTACAGAACATTGCATCCCAACAAGACTGAATACACATTCCTCTCATCAGCCCATGGAACATACTCCAAAATTGATCACATTTTAGGTCACAAGTCTAACCTCAGTAAATTTAAAAGAATAGAAGTTATTCCTTGCATCTTCTTGGACCACCATGGAATAAAAGTTGAACTCAGTAACAACAGGAATCTGCATACTCATACAAAAACATGGAAGCTAAATAACCTTACGTTGAATGATAGCTGGGTCATAGATGAGATTAAGAAGGAAATTACCAAATTTTTGGACCAAAACGATAAGGAAGACACGAATTATCAGAACCTCTGGGATACTGCAAAGGCAGTTCTAAGAAGGAAATATATAGCACTGCAAGCCTTAATCAAGAGAATGGAAAGAGAAGAAGTTAACAATTTAATGGGACATCTCAAGCAACTGGAAAAGGAAGAACATTCCAACCCCAAACCCAGCAGAAGAAAAGAAATAACCAAAATTAGAGAAGAATTAAATGAAATTGAAAACAAAAGGATTATACAACAGATCAATAAACCAAAAACTTGG
>CAUYPK010000245.1:0-30591 GCA_963574355.1 Loris lydekkerianus | reverse complement strand
CCAGTTTACCCAGCACCATTTGTTGAATAGGGAATCTTTTCCCCACTGAGTGTTTTTAATTGGCTTGTCAAAGATCAAATAACGGTAAGTAGCTGGATTCATCTCTTGGTTCTCTATTCTGTTCCAGACATCTACTTCTCTGAACAAAATTTTATTGAGTCCTTACTATATGCCAGACACTGGGAAGAAAGTAAGGAACAAAGTAGGTAAAGGTCCCTCTTCTTGTGTAGATTACATTGTAGTGGGGGGCAAATAGGGAGGAACAAATTACAGCAACAAATTTATAAACAAATGTCAGATAGTGCTAAATAACATACAGAAAAACAAATCAAGGAAGGAGAATCAGAAGTGGATGGGGGAAGGAGGAGAAAGAGATTTTTTAAAGGGTTCTTAGGGAAGTCCTCATAGATAAGGTAACATTTGAGCAGAGAACTTAAAAAAATACTTTCAAGTTATCAAAAGCAGTATTTTTGAAAGAAATATGGGCAAAAATACATATATTACACATAAAAACAAAGAATAAGGCTTCACAAAATTATTAGACAAAAACAGAACTAAAGATATAAAAATTGCTTATATTAGCAAAACATTGCTAATTTGAATACTTATTGAAAAGAAGATTTATTAAATAAATTGTGGCAAATCCATTCAATTAAGTAATGTGTAGCCATTAAAAGATGACACAGATATCCATATCATATTACTGAAATATAAAAGTAGACTACAAACTCTAAGTGTAAAAATAATTAAATATGGATTTTTTAATCTGGATGATCACACCAATAAATCTTTAATGTACCATCGTACATCAGAAGAATGGAATTGTTGGGAGTGACAAATAAGATCTTGGCTTTCACTTACCATGTCTGTATTAACTGAAAATTTTACAACAAAAGCTAATTATACTGTGCATAAGTATTTTTTAAATAATTCAAGAAAAAATTGGGTGATTTTATATTGATGAATTATACTACTCAAATTAAGGATATTATTTCCATGAAACTTTTTTATATAAAGCAAAAACATTTGCTAAGGCAAGAATAAAGTACATAAGTATAATAGTAGTGGAAGAATCTTACCATTCTTAATCTTCAACAGATCAAGTAGGCAAAAATAATAAAAATAATCATAAAAGGAATCTGAATTCTGTCATTAGTAAGCCCAGTTTAAATGCTAGTAATTAACTCTCAACTTTATGTAGAGAATGGAACTTATTTCTTAACACTCATGAAAGCAATATAAAAAATGTGTCATACGTTATACTACAAAGAACATCGTTATAAATTCTAAACAATAGGAACTTGGCAGGCACAGTGGATGGTGGCTATAGGTCCCCCTCTCAGAAGACTGAGGGTGGGATAGGTTGAGACCAGCCTGGGCTACATAGAGAGACCCCATCTCTAAAAAATAAATGTTATCTGGTCACAATGTGATAAACAAAACCAACCACTTACAAATTAAAGGCCATTCCCCTTGGTAACTCTTAAGCCAAAGAAGAAAATAAACTCACTCATAACACTTACTACTAAATAATAATCACATCGCTATATCCTAAAATGTCTGAATACAACCAAAGCTGATATCTGAAGAACATTTATACCACTAAAAAGTTTTGCACTGTTAAAGAAAAGTGGCCATAATAAATTAAGTATTAAACTGAAGAAGAAAACAAAATTAATATTAAAAATAATGGACGGGAACTTAGAAAATAAAAGTAGAACGCCATGAATTAGTAAAATAGTGGAGCCAATCAATAATTCCAAGAGCTACTTCTTTGAAAATACAAACAACATGGAAAATAAAACCGTATTTTTCTAGTACTATAGGAGAGGGATGATGTTTCCAGCACTCCATATTTTAAACTACAGTTTAATAATTCCCTTAAAAATGACAAAGAATAGTGCAAGAGTTCTGAAAATGCTACGTAATTTCTAAATACCAGGCACCAAGTGAAAACTCATCTTAGCCCCCACTTCAGCAGTTACTCACCAGCCCAGGGGTAAGGCAGGTGAAATCCATTATTAATGGCTATATTGAAAGAGCTCTACGAGTTCCAGAGAGCTTTGAGCACAAGCCTCAGCCAGGCCTCAGCTGACTTGGCTATGGGCAGAAGTAGTGACCTGCCCGCGGAGAGTTCTAGTTACTGCCTCAGTCCTGTCAGCTGGACTCCCCTTAATGACAACCTGGTCAGCTTCCATTTGTTTTCAAATATTGTCGTCTATTAAAACTTAGCCTAGTGCACTTCAAAGCTTTGGCTTCATCAGTCATTCAAGGTTGTCCCTTGTTCCAAAGCAGGCTGGGTCCCCGCGCCTGGGGCTTGGAACAGGGAAGGGATGTGGCCCATTCTCACATGTCCAGCTTCCCTTGTGAAGGTCCTCCTTCCCCCAGCACTGAAGCCCAGGGAAGAATGTGGGAAGCAGACACTGTCTCTGATTGGGAGAGGTCACTATTCTTTCCTATCAGTTGCCGCAACCAGACGGAGAGTCCAGACCATTCGAAAGAAATTCTCACAGCAATATGCTGACTGCCTCTTACAAAGGGAAGACATGGTCCCCAAGCTGGGTCAGACTGGAAGCCCCAGAGGCTGCTGCTGAGAGAATGGTTGGGCTGCTGAGGCAGAAGGCAGTTGGGCGTGTGGCCTTGAGAATTTGTAGCTCCTCCCTTGTAATTAAGTCACCGGTACTTACTGCAAAGGTCCAGCCCGGGTTCACTAGTCCTTAACCCCATGCCCCTCTCCCCAGCCTCACGAGAGGACAGCTGTGTGGTCACGGAGTGGGAGCTGTCACGATGGACAGGCCGGGGGAGGAGAGGGAACAACCTGCTTGATTACTTCTGTTCTTCTCCGAACATACAATAATGACGGTTATAGATTTCTGGGAAGTAAGCAGGGTTTTTTGTTTTGGTTTGGTTTTTGCTTTTTTATAAGCTACCTCTGCAAATAAGGCAACAAAGTGAGAAAAGCTGAAACAGAAAAAGAAATGAGGTGCATACACAGAGCTGCTCTGCTTCCCGGGGTTTCAGCTTCTGCCATGTGCTCGTCTGAGTCCAAATTTCCTTTTTTTATGAGAACACAGCCATATCAGATTAGGGTCCAGCGTGGCCTCATCTTAACTAATTACGTCTGCAACCATTTTATTTCCAAATAAGACTCTATTCTGATCTGAATGCCACTGGCTAGAGTTTAGGGCTTTGACACATGAATTTTGGGGAGATGCAATTCAACCCAAATAGTAGTTAAAGACGAGGTGGAAAGATGGAAGAAGCCCCAGTGCACATGTCACAGAAGTTCAAAGGTGAGAAGAGACAGAATAGGGGAACAGAAAAATTTTTTAAAAATTGGGTGGTGCCTGTGGCTCAAAGGAGTAGGGTGTTGGCAGTGGAGGGTCCAAACCCAGCCCCAGCCAAAAACTGCAAATCAATCAATCCATCAATAAATAATGGTAGAAAATGTCTCTGAGCCACAGAGAGATGTGAGTTCTCGTGCAGAGGAAAATGCACTGGGTGCTGAGCGAGATCAATTTAAAAAATAAAAAGGCCTCTCCTTGTCAGACCATGACAAAACCTGAGAGCAGAAATGAAGACAAAAATGTTTAAAGCATTCAAAATTCTTAAAAAATCACACTTTAATATAGCAAAAATTAACATCAGACGTCATAACAACTGCAGTAGGGTCAGGAAGACAACAGAGCCAAGTGTGCAAAGTTAACAGAAAACCAAAACTTGTTTTAGAACATCATTCAAGTGGGAGAAAAGATTAGAAATGGTGTCTGTTAGCAGTTAATTAACTATTGATCCAGCTGCAGACCCAGGTGGAGACCTGATCAGTGCTAGGCAATCAGAGCAATCCTGCTCTCCTGCCAGGGCCGAGCTCAGAAGTGGGTATGAGACGGGTATGAAACCTGCTGGGCCTCTGGGGAAGTCTCTGCCTTGTCCCCCAGGGCCTGGCCTCTTCCTGCCACAGAGGTCAACAGGAAAACAGCAGTCTTCCCACAGCCACAAAAGGAACCACATTACAATGGAACTGACACCCATGCCTTTCTTTTTATTGTACTCAGCACTAAACTGAAACAGTAGATTAACAACCCATGCTGTTCTTTTTTTTGCAGTTTTTGGCCGGGACTGGGTTTGAACCCACTACCTCTGGTATACGGGATCAGTGCCCTACTCTTTGAGTCACAGGCACCACCCAACCCATGTTGTTCTTAACCATGCCTGTGCAGAAGTAAGGCTGGCTGAAAACAGCTTCTGTGACTATTTTATCAGAAGCCCCAAGGGTAAGCTAGAGTTGGAAGCCACCTGGGTGCACAGGAGCTAAGGTGATGTTTAC
The DNA here is from genome assembly GCA_963574355.1 of Loris lydekkerianus. NCBI lineage: Eukaryota > Metazoa > Chordata > Mammalia > Primates > Lorisidae > Loris > Loris lydekkerianus. The sequence continues at coordinate 26,264 of CAUYPK010000245.1, read as the reverse complement.
ATTCAGTGGGGCCCTGGGTCATTAGAGCCCAAGGTCTGGGGGTAGGAGGACACACCTACAAGCCAAATCCAGTCCACCTCTGTTTTATTGGAACCCCAACCTCTTTTGTTTACCATGTTGCCTACAGCCACTTGCACACTGCAGAGGTGGATATGGCCCAGAACCTAAAATATTTACTACAGGAAAAGCATATCAAACCTATACTGTAGGGAAATCTCGGCTGAGAAGGTTTGCAGAGACACTTGGCTCTGTCCATCTTGGTCTTTGCCCCGTTCCCAGGTAGCAGGAGTCAGGACAGCAGGCCAGTGGGTTTTGCTACCTTTTTACTTCTGCCTGTGAACATCAGATGACCTCAGGCTGCTTTCCTCATCTGTAACCCTATGGTGGGCGGGGTTGTTATCAGCAGTAAGTGAGTCAACACCTGCAGAAGACAGGATGCTCCCACCGGACAGAGCCAGCACTCAGTAAATGCCAGCTGCTCTTCCAGACCTGACACAACTGCCATCTACTTACCTCGCTATTTCAAGGGCGGGCAGTTTCACCTGGGCTCAGCTGCAGGGCTCTTCTGCCACTGGCCAGACTCGCTCTTGCAGCTGCAAACCTCACCCCTGCAGGTCAGATTTAGGTAGCTCTGCTTCTCCAGGCTTCCTGGTCAAGGACAGTCTCATTCCCAGGTCTGGAGTTGGCTAGCTACCTGTCGCCAGAGCAACCGGGCCCTATAGCATTTGGCAAGCTTTTTTTCCCACCAGGTCAGTCTGGCTTTTCACAAGGTTGTTACAGGGCTCCAAAAGAGACTGCAGTGAGCAAGGCTTCTTACTGTCTAAGTTTAGAACTGGAACAGAATCACTTCCATTGTATTCTGTTGGTCAAACAAATCACAAGACCAGTTCATATTGAAGGGTGGGGAAGGAGAGTCAACTTTCTGATGGCAGGAAGTGCAAAACCCTTTTGCAAAGGTGCACTACATGGGAAAGAAGGGCTGTTGACACCTAATTTAAATATCAAAAAAAAGTTTAAGACTCACTAAATGCCAGTACTATCTGAAATGGCTTTGCTTTTTCGTTCCTTTTGAAATTCAAAATTTAATACAAACATAGCCTTTTAAAAAAGAAAACATAAAAAAAAGAAAAAGAAAACATAGAAGTTCCTTTGCTCTAACCACGTGTTTGTGGGTGGACAGCTGAATGCATGGAAGGACAAGCCATCCTCAGCACCACAGACTCTAAAATCCAGCTGAGTGGTCCTCAGTCTTTCCCATCTACAGCAACATGCTGAGCTTATTCTTAAATTTGAATTCGTCTTTAAATAAAACTGCAAAATAAAATTCTACATAAAGTGAAAGGAAATTTTAAATCTCCTGATTTTTCAACTTGTCATGAACGTAACGTAAAAGCATTGCAACATACCAACCACGTTATCTTTAAAAGTAAAAAAGTAACTTGACTTTTTTTCCTCCACTTAAAAATGGAAACAATAAATAATGATAAAAATTGAAGAAGACTTAACAATGTTCTGGGACTGCCCGACCTTCCTTTCTTCAAATGTATGAATCATTAAGTATTCAAATGATTAATACAGTCAAGGTCAAGCTTAGCAGAATTAATCATTTATACATCCACCCTTGACTAGTCAGCTTCATTAGTGCTCTTAGGAAAATTAATATGTCTTCACGTTCCAGGCCTAAAAGTCTCCCCTCCTACTTTACGTATGGAGTTGCCAATGCTTTTTCTATTACCAGAAATTGTTTTCTCCCTTTCATCCCCAATGTTGGGCATGACATATATCTACTTGCTTTCTAAAGCCTGGCTTCCAACCACATGGGGTAGTAAAGGAGGACCTTTGGAAATACAACTGGAAAAAGAGGAAGCTCATGTTAACTTTTACACACTAGTAAGAATAATAGCAGACACACCCTCGTAAAGGCGCTCAGCGTGTGCCAGGCACTCTTCTAAGTAGTTTATACAAAATAAGCTATTAATCCTCACTAAGTCCCAAAATATACTATACGTTCTATAAAATAACACATACAAGATACGTAAAAACATTTTCTTCTTTTTATAGATGAAAGAACCGAGGAACTGAGAGGTTAAAGGCTTGCCCCAGCTCACACAGTTAAGTGGTAGAGATGGGGTGTGGACCCAGCAATTGACCAGACTCTAGCAGGACCAACAGCAGCTCAGGTGCCCAGGTCTAGAGTCTGGGTCCACAGAAGCTCTAGTGTCCACGTGCCCAGAAACTCTAACATCCAGGTCCACAGAAGCTCTAGTGTCCAGGTCCACAGAAGCTCTAACATCTAGGTCCACAGAAGCTCTAGTGTCCAGGTCCACAGAAGCTCTAGAATTCAGGTGCCCAGAAGCTCTAGCATCCAGGTGCCCAGAAGCTCTAGTATCCAGGTGCCCAGAAGCTCTAGCATCCAGGGGCCCAGAAGCTCTAGCATCCAGGGGCCCAGAAGCTCTAGCATCCAGGGGCCCAGAAGCACTCATGTAGGTCCACAGATGCACTAGCATCCAGATTCACAGAAGCACTAGCATCCTCAACAGCTTCCCACAGGGACCAGAACTGTAAGGGAACCAAGGCCCCGCGGGGCACATGATGAACGATAAGAGGCAGAAAACGGGAAAGGGCTGTCAGGAAATTTCTTCTCCCTTCCCTTCTCTGAGATGCTGCGGGTTGTTTTATGGCTTGGATGCAGGCCTCGCACCTATCCGAGCACCGGGTGTGTTTTCTCATGAGGCTGCGTCCACATCTGCAATGCATTCATTGCCTCTTATCCGCTCCCCTCCTGCCCAGGCCTCTTCTTCCCTCCCTCTCGCTGTCCTGGAATCGCACCTCCCAGCATAGCATTAGCACATAAGCTTTGCCTAAGTTTCTGCTTTCTGGAGAATATAGGCTGAAAAATATGATGTGTGACAGATATTGGACTCACTTAGGGGGCTATTTCAATGGTAAGTCTACCATCAGTGATGCTCCTTTGATAAATTCTACTCTCCAAGTAGAATTGTAGGGGTGAGAAACAGCAGAGCATTGCCACATTAGACTTAGAAATCCTTAAGTTGGATCCTAACTCTGCTGTATACTATGTGATATTTAGTAATTTGCTAAACCTCTCTGAGCCCCATTCCCCCATCTGAATCAGAAAGGGTAAGCATGGGTTCTCAGGAGAGGCTGCTGGGGGTGTCTGTGAATCTTTAGGCAATTTACATAACTTCTCTAAGCTTCAGTTTCCTGTGTGTTAAATGGAGGTAGTGTAATAACACAAGCTACCTCACAGGTTTTCAATGAGATCATCACTCTTGCGAAGCATTCATGAAGTCCCTTATCTGTTATTATCATCTCTGAAAAGGAGCAAAAAGTTCCTCTTTCAAAAGGTTGTAAAGATCCCCTGCTTTCTCCTGGCAGCTGTTGGGGCTATTTGGGTTAGGCCTGGGCGTGTGAGCAGCTATAAAGCACACCATTGTTATAAAGTGATGTCTTTTTCTAGGGGGAAACTATTCTGTTGTAGTCTGCGTCTGGGCATTCTTCCCTTTCCTACTGGTAGAAGCCTGGCCCATTTGCATTATCTCCTCAGCCCAGCAGGCTGAGTCTCTGCCAACATGGACCTCAGCCCATATTCCTGCCCTGGCTGTCCCCTGCAGTAACAACAGCAATACTCATAGCATTACACATCTTTAAGTCCTAACTGGAAATAACAAATTCCAAAGGCCTGCATCTAGGTGGGTTCTTGCCCAAGAGCTGAGAGGACAGATTCACATCAAGCAGGTCTTGCTCTGCTTCTTGACATACAATTTAAAGTAGGCCCCTGTGCAAAATAACTTAGAAATTAAAAACAATGGGCTTAACAGAAATGCCATGTCAGAGCACGTGCTGTAGGATTTTATAGATTTATGTATAAAATATGAGCCTATTAGTCAGCCTAAAATCCCATTAGCCTAGTGGTCTAGAGAGCAAGGACTCATCTGTGCTTTCAGCAAATAATTGCGTGAGGTGGGGATGCAGGGAGCACCGGGCTTTGCAGCAGTCCCAGGCTCCCAGGCGTTGTTATCAGAGGAGCTATTCTTCCTATGTACCAGACTCAGGGTCCTGTTGTCAACTGCCCCTGGTCTCAAAGTCCCTGACTGACAACAACCACAACCACCACGCTGGGAGATCACCGGGATGGAGGCCCTCTTTACTCAGCATAGACGCTGTTTCCTGGTGACTGGTCGAAAAATGCAAATCAAAACCACCAAGATATCACCCAACCCCAGGGGGATTAGCCCACAGCACAAAATCTCGACCATGCAGGTGAGGGGGTGGATGTGGAGGGAACACCTTTGCGCTGCAGGTGGGACTGCAACCAATACAACCTCTATGGAGAGAAGTATGAAGAATCCTTTAAGAACTAAAAGTGGACCTTCCATTTGACACAGCAATCCCATTACCAGGCATCTACCCATTAAGAAAACTAAATCATTTTATCGCAAGTGCATTTGCACTAGAATGTCTATCACAGCTCAATTCACAATTCCAATATGTGGAATCAACTCAAGTGTCCATAACCCAGGAATGGATGGACAACTGCCGTCTGTGTATACCACGGAGTACCACTCAGCCATAAGAAAAGATGGAGACTTTACATCTTTTGCGTTTACCTGGATGTAGCTGAAACACATTCTTCTTAGTAAAGTATCTCAAGAATGGGGAAAAGGTATCCAGTGAACTCAATACTAATATGAAACTAATATATAAACAACTACACGCCCGCAGGAAAGAAAAAGCTCAAGTACCGTCTATCGACGGGGAGAGAAGTGGGAGGGACGGGGCGGAGTGAGGGTGACTGGCAGGATCTTGAGGGGTGTTCAGCACGCCCCTGGTGCCTGGGTGAAGAGCTTAACTACAACTTGAACTTCACCTTAGAAATGTAACCTAAATGTTTGTACCCTCATATTAACCTGAAATTTTAAAAGAATAAAAATAAAATAAAATGGTGCCGAATCAAACACTAGAACCCACACCAACCCCACCCATCCTCACTGCCACATTGCCCTTGGTTTGATAACCTCCCAAGGTGTCTATCTCCCAAGAGGTCTCCCTCTGGGGATTCATAATCACCATGAGCAACACAATTCATACAATTGATGGTTTATCCAGACATCCAGCTAATCCCAACTTCTAGTGGTGGATTGATCAAAGGCTGCATGTCACCCAGAGTCTTTGCAGCCATCTCTCCTGTCCACTAACATTTTCAGGGGCTTGTCTGGAAGACAACAGCAGAAGTTGCTGTGTAATCGTTATTGTCTCCCACAAATTGGAAAGTGCCGTGGTAACTTCATACTTGTCACTGTGATGGCTGTCGTCCTCATCCTCATCATAATATTTATCGATACCCACTTAACTGCATCCTCTCCCACTAAGTGCTGTAATGCATCCTCCAGCACAGCTCATCAAAGAAGGCAAATCGTGAAAACAGCACACCAGACTCTGCTGCTTGGAGATAGTTTTTAAAAAGCAAAACCCCCCTTTTCTCACTTTGATAACTTAACAGTTTAGAAGTATAAATATTAGCAAAGTATCCCTTTAATTGACGATTTATACCTTTCAGCGTTTAACACACATAGGGTCTCTAAATACTTAATAAAGATAGGAGTGACATTTGAAGCAAAAATACCCAGTGAGATAAGAGACTCCAGATGAGAAAAGGGAGATTTTAGAAAGTAGCTAATGTCTCTTAAATGGTGTTCAGAGGCATAAAGTCCATCTCTATCAAACATTGTATCTAGGGAAGATGAAGTCACATTTTTTTTTTTCCTTTAAAGGAAAAAACAGTCACAGAAGAAAAGATTCTCAGAGGCCCTTTTGAGCATCATATAATCTGACATTGTGCTATTCAAACTTTTTCTGTTGAGACACAGCCAGTGGGCACATACGCAAAACACTGCCATGTGTCCCCACTCCACATGTAAAGAGACAGAATTGATTGTTTCTTGCTGTGATTAAAATCACACATAGTAAAGCATCACAAGAAGGGAAAAGCAAGTATCTGATACTAGTATGAGGCCAGTAGATGATCTAATACATGCCCACACAAGAGAAAAGCTCAGTTCAATTCAAGCTGGGGGGAGGAGGCCAGAGGAAGGGGGGTGTGGAGGAGGGAGGGGATTGGTGTGCTCCCACCTAATAAACACAATGTTAGGGCACATCACACAACTACAAGAGGGACTTTACCTAATAAATGCAAGCATTGTGACCTAGTTGCTTGTGTCCTCACATTAACCTGAAATTTAAAAAAAAAAAAAAAAAATCACACATACAGGAGGCGAGAGAGCACAACCCAGGTTTTTTCACTTCACATCCCATAGTCCCTCCATTTCCCCATAAAATAGTGAATCCTTAACTTGTCATTATATCCTCACCACAGGTACAGAAATACAGAGAAGTCACTCTAGATTTTGGAAATAAATCTAAATACAATCAACCAACGTAAGAAGCGAGTGGACATTAGCTGAAGCCGTTATAACGAGGCAGAATGCTTCAAGCAGGCGTAGAGGGCCGTGCTGACCACAGACTGATCAATACCATTGATTTCAGGGGCAGAAATGTCATGAAAGGGGAATTTCAGCATAGAAAATTTAAAACAAGAGTCCAAGGAGAAGGCTTGGGGCCTGTGGCTCAAGTGGCTAAGGCACCTGAGCTGGCGGGTTCGAGTCCCGCCCTGGCCGCCAAACAATAATGACGGCTGCAACCAAAACATAGCCGGGCGTTGTGGTGGGCGCCTGTAGTCCCAGCTACTTGGGAGGCTGGGGGAAGAAAATTGCTTAAGCCCAGGAGTTCGAGGTTGCTGTGAGCTGTAATGCCACGGCGCTCCACCAAGGGCGACATATTGAGGCTCTGTCTCAAAAAAAAAAAAAAAAAAACAAGAATCCAAGAAGTAAAATATGGCAACGCCCATGTGACAATGTCTAAGTCAGGCATCCTCAAACTTTTTAAACAGGGGGCCAGTTCACTGTCCCTCAGACCGTTGGAGGGCCAGACTATAGTTTAAAAAAAAAAAAAACTGAACAAATTCCTATGCACACTGCACATATCTTATTTTGAAGTAAAAAAACAAAACGGGAGCAAATACAATCACACCGCCTCATGTGGCCCCCGGGCTGCAGTTTGAGGACCCCTGGAAGTAAAAGAAACATAGAACCTGGGGGCAAAAGAGTTCTAGTCAGTAGAAAGACATTCTCTGATGAAGGGATGGGCCAGCTTACCAAAACTCACTGTAGCCTAAATAAAATAGCTCCCAAGATCAATTCTCTTGACTTTACTTGGTATTCATGTGCTAAGCCAGGACAATAAATTTAATCTTGTTCAGCAAACATGTTTTGAGAGTCTTCTGTGTACCAGGCATTGTACTAGGGATTGGAAATAATAAAAGAATGATCAAGAAACAGTCTCCATACTCAGGAAGTGGGGGATGTGGGTGGTGAATGAAAGGAGGGGTTTGAGAAGGTTCTCAAGATTCCAACTTGGGCAACTGAGTGAATATCACAAACAGAGGGAATGTAAGAGGAAGCATAGACAGAAGGAATCTGGGGAGAAGGAGGTCAGTGTGGGACATCAGTCCAGTTAGGATGCTTTTTGGCTACAAGAAACAACTAAACCCACAGAGTTTAAGCAGCAGATATTTAATTACCATAACATGAAATCTGAAAGAATGCAGTCTAGGCCAGTGCAGTGGTTCAAGTACATCAACAAGGACCCAGGCTCAATTCATCCTTTATTTCACCATCCTTGGCATATTGGCCTGTTGTACTTGTGTTTGTTACCTCATGTTTATAAGATGGCTGCCACAGCTCTGGCCATCACACTGCCTACATACTCAGTAAATACGTAGACCAGGCAGGATCAGCCTCCTCTGTCCCTTTTATCAGAGAAGTCATATTTTTCCTGGAAGCCGTGTGCAGGCTTCTCTTTTTATCTCACTGATTTCAACTGAGTTGAATAGCTGTCTCTAGCCATAAAGGAGGCTGGGAAAGCATCTGGATTTCCAGACACCACAGTTCAAAGATTAAAAAAATTAAAGAGGTTGAGAAGGCCTCTTCCACAGAGTGTATATATATATACTAATACAATCTCTTGGAAGCTTAGTTAGCATGAGGCAATATTCAAAAGACCTAATTACTGACAAAATCAAGTTCCTGAGCCCACAGAATTAAGGTCCATCCAGCCCCTGCTTTCAAAGCTTCCCAGATGTGGCCTCACTCTTTGAGGACCTTCTAAATCAACCAACCACCTTTTACAGGATTTGGATTCTTCACAGTTGAAAGATCAACAAATCCTAGAGTCCCTAAAATTGTCTTCATGCCTGGAACACAGAAAAGATTCAATACATGTTTCTTAACTTACTGGTTAATAAACCTGGGTATAGAGGAAAATTTAACCTAGAAGATTTTAGACTTCTTGGCTTTGACTAACAGCATCTGACTGTACAAGGATTTCTGAAAATGAAGCTAAGAACAGTTGTTGCAAATTCCAGAGTCTATGTCAACTATTCCTCTAAAATTTAGTTAGCCTCTTCAGTCACTCTAATGCGTCTCCTACACACCAGTATGTCAACAAGTGAACAATGCTATGAAGTGCATTAATCCAGGAGTGAAGATAAGTACAAAACACACCAGGAAGCAGTCTCCTCTCTCCATCCAGCTGTTACCTGGGTGGTAAGGGGAAAAATGCAGTCTGAACTGCAAGCTACATGTAAACCATTGCCTAGTTCCAGGAAATCAAGCAAACAGATATTAAACATGTAAAAGTCTAAAAGCTGATTTGTCAACTGGCATTCTGGAATTTTCTTTCGAAATTTTGGTTGTTCTAGGAGGCAACAGAAGAATGGCCTTCTCGTCAGATTATTTCCACGGTATCTTTCACATCAATTAGTTAGAGGCATGGTGCACCTGTTGGATGTAAATTGCATTATAAACAGTTGCTCCGTTTCCAAAGCAAACAGGCTGGGTACTGAAATAGCTATTTGTCTGGGGCTTGCTATTAACACAGAATCTTGATTTCCCTGGATGAAAGACAGCATATATAAGTTTTATTTATGTACACCAAACATGTGAGAGTTGGTGTTTTTTTTTTCCTAGACTACTAGATTAGCCCTTAACCATTTCCTGACAGCTCCTGTAAATTCAGGAAGGAAATTTGAATATTTATTATTAATGATTCATTTACATTCAATTACCTGAGGCAACAGCTATATTAATTGGCATAAATGATCCCTGGAAATTGCAAACAAGGTGAGGAACCTGCCTTTATTCATTCCAGGAAGCAGCTCTCTTTATCACAGTTACAGATTTCCAAAGTAGAATTTTTGTTTAGGATAGGGAGGAAAGAAACAATAAAATAAAATAAAACTCATCTTCTGTCAACAGAAAGTTTAGTACTCTAGATAGCATGCCATCCTCCAGAGATAAATCCAGGCAGAACAGTCAGAGAAAAGCCCTGGTTTCTTCCTGCCATTATTTTGGGCACCTGCTCACTTAAAGTGCAGACAAACACACACACATACACACACACACACACACACATGCATACACACATGTACACATACACACACATACACACGTACACACATATACACACACACATACACACACCCCTCTCCTGCCCTTGTCAGCCTTCATACACACACATACACATGCATACACATATATACACACACACAACCGTACACATATACACAGATAGACACACACACATACACAAACACATACACATACACACGCATACACATACACACACATACACACACACATACACACATACACACACACACCCCTCTCCTGCCCTTGTCAGCCTTCATTAGATAAATTCATTCCTGGAAAATCGATCCTATTTTTGTTTACTACTCCCCTCAAACTTTTCATTCTTTAGAATCTGATCTATCCAGAAGCCAGAAAGAAAATTAACTGAGCTATTTTAACACACCAGGAGAAGGGCTGATGAGCCCTCTTCACAGAACAGTTGCATTTTAAAAGCATGACTTATTCCAGACTAATGGAAATTTAATAGTAGATCTTCAGGCAAAATATGCTCTGTTGGGGTGTCTTTCTGGCCTCCCCTAATCATAGCTTTCCCTTCCTACAAAACAACCTCGGTCAAATGTTGTCACTGTTCTCCAACTAAGGCGTTTGACCAAAACAAAAACATTCCACAATACACCCAGGAAATAATGTAAGCTAAAAACAAAATAAGATTTTTTGCTTTAACTCCTGAGCAAGGTCAGTCAATGCCTGAGTGAAATTTGACAGCTCCTCATGGAGCTTTGACATGTAAACGTCAAAGGCCTATGCTATTAAAGGGTCCTAAAGCTTAAAGAACTCTCAAGTACCCCCTAGTAAGTCCTCAAAAACAAAGTGCTTGCACATTTGCTTTTTGGAAACAGGATGTACAAAGAAGCTAATTTGGGAAACTCTTGATGATTCAAACTAGTGGAGGAGAGTGTAAGAGCAGATATGTGGAAACCGTCAGATGAGACATCCAGTTGATTTAGAAATGAGGCTCCCTATGGACATATGGGCAAAGATTTCTGAGCAGACAACAATGCAAATCCCCTGAGCAGGGAATGAGCTTGTCATTGAGCAAAAATGTGCCAGACAAGGCTAGAACAGAAAGCCGGAAAACACAGTCTGGTCACTTAACATTTAAGGGTTCTTAGAACCCAATAAACAAAATATATATCATATCAGTCAAGAACCAAAAACAGCATGGCTCTTTAAAAACACAGTAGCGCCTCTGAGAGTTGAACACTCAAAGGACGGTAACAAACTGGTCAACACATGGAGGTGGTCAACATAAGGAACTTGGCCTACTGTGCTGGTATGTATGTGGTGCATGTCCCGTCTGTGAAAATCAGGTCCACTTAAGGAAGCGGTCAGTGTGGGGAGGTGGTCAGTATGGGGAGGTGGTCAGCTATAGTAGTTCTACTATATTTGAGAATTTGATTAAACACTCAGTAGAAGAGCCCAGAAAGTGAAGAAGAAATGGTGAAGCCAGAGCAGGAATCTACTACCACCCTGGGACAGTAAGAATTGCCCCAAAAGTGGCATTATCAGAGCCCAGAAGGAAGAGCTGGGGCTGCCGTGCTGGGCATGGTGAAAGGAAACTGCCTATGGGACCTGAGCCCCGCCAGGACAGGGAAGAGAGGAGGAAGCACCTGACTTCTCCCCTCTCCTCTCTATAATGTCTGTCAGGGACTCTCCCTGGCCAAATCTATCTGGAATTCAATTGGTCAAACCTCTTTGGACATGTGACTCCCTGTGACACAGAGCAGAGACAAGGAAGGGTGGGACATGGATCTTAGGGAGCACAGGCATGTGGCAGGCACAGAGATCACCCTGAGAGGAGCAAGAAATGTGCCCTGTCCCCACCTAGCCCAGCCACACCACTCCCAGAAAGTCTTTTCTTGTCTGCCTGATTCCATTTGTCTGGCCACACAACTAGACACAACAGTCGCCATCTATAACAGTGTGATGAATCCTGTGTGGGAGCCAACAAGCCCCCCCCCCACTCTGCGTAATTGGACAGCTGTTGCTTCTAAACACAATGACTCCAGATGTGCAGGAGGCCCTTAAAGCCAAGTCTACCCAACTCCTAGGCAAAAGGTAGAGCTTTTAAAAAATCATTGTGTGTACCAATTAGTTATTTTATTGCCTCAACATCAAAGTGGCATAACTGTTCCTTCCTCAGGAACAGCATTACCGTCTACCTAGTTTCTAAGGCCCGAAGCAGGGGAGTCCTCTCTGTCTCTTTCTCTACCCCCCTGATGGCTGAGCCTCCAAAACTATGCACCAACTCCAATCCAAAATCCACTCCCTGCCCATCCTGGTCTCACTCTCCTTGTCCATTGAGGGGACCATGGCGATGGGCTCTCCATTCCTGACCTAATCCCATTCTTGGACACTAGCAGCTTCCTTCACCCCAAGTGCTCCTGTGAAAGCTCCTTTGTTATTTCTATTTCAGTTCCCAGGGTATCTTCTCAGAGAAGCCTTCCGCACTTGCCCACTGGAAACCAGCCCCACACCTAGCATGTCACCTGTTTTATTGTTTTCATAGTATTTTCAGTGCCTGATATTATCTTGCTCCTGTATCTTTTCTTATCGCCTTCTCCGTGAAGAGGTTAGCTGCATGAGGCCAGGGCTGACCTGTCTTAGTCGTTGTAATTCCAGCATAACAAAAGTACATGGCCCAATATAAGCCATTGATATTTATCAAACAGATCAAAGAACTGAGTGTCCTACTCTTTCTAGTAGGTGGTTTGCCTTGATCAGCAATTTGGACAACAGAAAGACACACAGTCTAAGTTAAATTCATACATTAGGGTTCTGTGCAAGTTTTGAGAGAAATTTTGATAAAATTTAGGGTCAGCACCTGTGGCTCAAAGGAGTAGGGCACTGGCCCCCATATGTCGGGGGTGGCAGGTTCAAACCCAGCCCCAGCCCCCCCCCCCAAAAAAAAAAAACTGCAAAAAAAAAAAATTAAATTTAGGCTGGGCGCAATGGCTTACACTCATAATTAGCATTTTGAAAAGTGGAGGTGGGAGAATCACTTGAACCCAGGAGTTGAAGACCGACCTGAGCAACAGAGTGAGACCTCATTTCTACAAAATAAATAAATAAATAAGATTAGCTGGGCATGGTAGCCGAGGCAGGAGGATTGCTTAAGCCTAGGAGTTCAAGGTTGCCATGAGCTATGATCATACCACTGCACTCTCGCAACACAGTGCACCCTTGTCTCAAAAAAATGTTTTAAGCCAACTGACTTGTCTCAGACTACATGGCACCCATCACAAAATACCATAGACAGGGTGGCTTACACAACAGAAATTTATTTTCACAGTTTTGGAGACTGGAAATCTGAAATCAGTGTGCCAGCAGGATCAGGTTCTAGTGAAGGCCTCATCCTGGCTTAAGACAGCCATCCTCTCTCTGTGTCCTCACACAATGTAGAGATATGAGATCTCTCTCCCTTTCTTTCTTCTCCACTTCAAACAAGGGCACTAATCCCACTGGGAGGGCCCCACATCCATGAACTCATCAAGCTCTAACTGCCTCCCAAAGATTCATCTCCAAATACCATCACACTGGGGCTCAGAGAACCAATTCACTTTCTAGAGTAACAATTAGAATAAAATCAAAATCTCCACATGGAACATAGGAGCTTTAATGAACTGGCCCCAGCCTATCTTTCCAACCAAATTTACCTGGATTTCAGTTAAACCAAACTCTCTGACATGCTTTTCCCATACCTCCCTCTTTGCAAATTCCCTCCTTTCCACCTGGAATACCATCCCCTTATTGTCTGCCTAACGCCCTTCAAGGCTCAGCTCAAGGGTCACCTCCTTATGAAGCCATTCCCAGGCTCCCTTACATGGAAGTAGGCACTTCTCTTTTTACAATCTTAGGACATCTAGGCCAGACCTTTCTATAGGATTATGGTCCATGCATATTTCTGTCTTTTTGACTCAATTGTATGTTCTTTAAAAGCAGAGTCATCTTATGCTCACATCTGAATACCTGGCACCCAGCTTCTAGGTGCTAAACCAATGTTGGGTGAACAAACACAGAAATCAACCTCAGACTTGGGGCTCTGCATTCAGGGGTTCTCATCTCTGGAGAGTGGGCAGTATAAAGACTGTGATGTTTTAAAGAGCTGGGACCATGAGAAAACATTGTTATCTACACCCGTCAAGCCGGAATGCAAGTGCAAACCTATAAAACACCTTTGTAAAAGAAATGCCTTGTGTTCACTTAGCTCCTCAGACGAGATTTTTTTTTTTTTTTTTATCATCACTGCAGTTGCCTGTACACAGTTTTGCTTGTTATATGAGGACACCACGGTAGCAATCTCCTTTTTTAATAAAGCTCTCCAACTACAGGCATACCACTGCATTTGCTAAGTGTGTTAAGCATACCCTCTTCTGTGCTAAGCATACGCTCTTCTGTCACCTTGTATGAGTGGACTGAAATTACTTCTCCAATGGAATGCCCATGGAGAGTTTTTTCCTTGCCTCATGAGATAGGGAGGAAGAAAGCACTAGTGACTTTGTACAATCAATGCCCATCCTGGGGCCCCATCTACATGTCCTTCTAAACCAGTCAGTAGCCATGACAACCTCCAGGGAGCCCCAGCACTGTGAGGCTGCACACTGTCATCTATTGTGCTATGCAGGCCCTTGCCCAGGGGAGACAGGCCCACACCTGGCTAAGCCATGGGCAGGAACACAGGCCTTCCTCCCAGAGATCAGTCTTCCTCGCTGTGGCTGCTGCAGATGTGCCTCTGACCCAGGTTGGTCGTGACCTTCACCTTCTCCTTGTCTCCTTACTATGGCTCCCGCCTGCTCTTCACTGTTTTCAGAATTCAAGCTCAGCCCTCACCCAGAATGCTCCTCCAACAAGGATGCTATCTCCTTCCTGTCATTGGGCAGCGTGGGCGAGTGTTTTACCTTATATGCTTAGTTAGGCCCGGATGTGCCGTGGGCTTCAGGGGGTAGGGAGTAATGACTGATGTGCCCTGTGTCATTTCTGTTACCTTTCCCGTTATGGTGGCTACCCCATCTGGTTCTGGCTACAGTATGCTCTTCTACGCAGCACCCCACTTATTTATATTGCTTGTTTTCATATTTTCCCATTCACTGTTCTTAGGCTGACATTCTGGGACACTGGCAGCAGCCCTTACCTGGCAGTGTTTTCTTACTCAGCGTCCCGTATGTCTACACGGCCCATCCCCACCTCCTCTGCTCATGTCTCACTTTTCTCCCCACGCCAACAGCTAGACGGTACTAACTTTTGTTTCCAGCAGGCAGCTTGTCCCCTCTGTCAGCCCTGGGAGGAGTCCTCGGATGTTCAGGATGTTGGGTCATAAGGTAGGTGTTTGCTTTTTAGTCCCGTGACCATAGCCAGGCCCTGGAATAATATAAGAGGGAAACTCCCCAAAGACTAGACTCCCTGCAACACTGTGTACATGGCGCATGTAATGGTGCATGTCATGTAAATGGACAACACAAACCACTGTTTGTGTGAGCTATTCGGGACTGTTGGATATTAGATTTTAAGTGGAAATTACTTTGAGTCCTTGTCAAATGTAAGTTCTGAAGCCCGTCTTCAATCAGGTGCCAATCCAATCAGTGAGGGGAGAGGCAGGATGTGCTGGATTCATGTGTCCAAGGTCCCTGACTCACAAAACACACTCAGGATCCCCCAATAAGAGGGGGGACCAAGGGGGCTCAACCCACATCCCTCCCTAGGGCCCTCTCCAGACCTCGTGGGGCCCCTGCAGCTCCTTGCCTGCCCACGGGCTAGACTAGAGGACCCCATAAAGCCGTTCTCCTTCTACCTAAGCCCAACCTCGGCCTCCCATACCCTCCCAGAGGCCTAGCCCAATCTCACTCGATCTCCAGCAATGGGTCCTCTGCTCAGGCTCTGTCCTTGTGAAGCGAGGACAACCCCCTTTGGGCTTTGCACTTTGGACAGTCCCTGTGACCCCTGAACTGCCCCTCACACAAGATGCTGCCTCTGCAGGTCAGCACCACCCCCACCCTAGCTCCGAATCCCAGGCTGTGCCAGACCTGGATACCCACAGGCTGGGCGGGCTGGAGCACACTGTCTGTGCCCACACTCTGGATGACTCATATCACACCTTCTGCCCTTGGACCCTGAGGCTATCGGCCAAAACCTAGGGGCTCAGGATTCAAGGAAAACCTGCTCTTTACCCCAGGGTATTCCCACTGGAACCCCCTGGACTCAGAAAGCTACAGGGGTACCTCAGTGGTCACTCCAGAGGCAAAGAGGCTGACAGGTGAGATGGGCTCTAGGGCCCCCCCACCCCGGCAGCCCTGCTCCCATCCAACCTGCGTGCTCACCTTCGCTGTGGGATTTTGTTTGCAAGAAGGACTCCAACTGTGTTGAGCACCCATCTACCACTTAAACTTCTTCATGCAAATAATTATCACCAATTTGAATTATAACACTAAGTTTTTGTTTTTCATTCTTTGATAGCCCCAAAATACTAGTAAGTGAACCTTTCTTTGATAGAATCTTCTTCTACCCACCTCAAGCGCAAAGCCAGTCATTTGGAATGACTTCTGAGTGGGATCAGTCACCTCTGTTTCCACCTCATTATCAGAAGAAAAAAGCTCCTTTTTCCTCAGCAGGATCCCTTTAGAGTGTCCATGTTTATAACAACATAATTATAACCTATAATTATGAGTGATAAATAAAAATGTCAATGACTATTTTTCCTGAGAAACAGAAAGTCATTCAATGTTTGTGAATAAAACACTATGGAAATGATCTCAAAAAAAAAACAAAACCAGAGATGCATTTAAATCTGGCATTGACCTTTGTAACAGTCAGCCCGGCTTTTTCTCATCTGGGAACAGTATGCAGAGATACACCTTCAACAGCAAATCTCTAAATCCCTTCATGACGTGCTGCCCTGAGCTGCCAATATAATCCTCATAAAATGAGGCCGCCTGCTCCTCCTCACTCATTAACCCATCTCCACAGAAGGCAGAGATAGAAAGGAATGTTCATTTTTTTCCCCTCCCTACAAACACAAAATAATACATGTTTCTCTGAAGGAAACGCAGTAGGAAAGAACAAGTCCTGGCTTCCCAGAGTTGGCAGCTGGCAGGAAGCAAAAGAAAATCTCCAAGCCTACAGGTCTCCTTGCCACAGCTCTGTGTTTCCCAGACCACACACCTCGCCAAAGGCTGCTGTGAGGTGAAGGATTGATTCTACACGGTTCCATGTTGGTTCCCTTCCCTAAGTTTAGGGTCACGATCCAGAGTCACCGCTTGCAAGAAAACATGACATTTCTTCAGAAGAAACACGTCCACAAAAACAAGCTCACACCAGCAGCCAGCCACGGTGCCTTTCTCAACCTGGGAAGGGCGAGGTCTCCCCTCTCCACCCAGTTTCCTGATTGTCCTCCAGGTTCTTCTCCAAAGCCACCACCTCTCCTGAGAGTCACTTCTCCAAGCCTGCAAGGATATTGAAACCATACAAGTGGCCAGCGTTCCCTTTGATAAGACCAGGTGACAGAACAGCCTCCCTTTGGAAGAATCCTTTATTTCTAGCCAACATCCTCCCTCCTCTGCAATTCTTTAAGGAATGATGTTATAATTATTCCTTGTTCTCCAGCAATCATGGCAAAACCCCCAAACTAGTATATTTTTCTAGAGCTCTTTATTAATGGTTGTATGATATTGTACCACCAGATTACCTGTCTTCTTTAGATATTCAAACTGCACCTCTCAGAGTCCTCAGGTTCTATAGAATGGAGGGGTCAGGGGATCAGCAGTGTCTTCCACCTGCCCTCCCAGCAGCCTCATCGTTCATCTGTATAATGCATTGACGTTATTATGTACCCATGCCCTTAACTGTCATCACTCAGGTACAAACAAGTCCAGAACCAGAACACATACAATTACCGTATATACTCGAGTATATACAGTAGATAACCACACGTAGAGACCAGAGGTTGGGCAAAACAGCTCTCTAGCTAATCCCTGGATCCTAAATCTGCCAGAGGTGGGTGTCAAAGAAACCAAGCAACCTTTCTGGGCTCCCTTCCTCGTGATTTTCCTCGTCCATGGCCCCTCCATCTCTTCAAGCCACTTCCCCCCACCTGGGAGTCTGCCTCTTCTTCCCCACCTCTGGTACAGAGGGAAGGGATACTGGAGAGAAGCCGTGGCCTGTGTGATCCCGAGGAGCTCTCCCCAAGAGAACTCTACTTCCAGTCTCCACGTGCAACATCTCCACTAACAGCACCGAGCCTTGCAGCAAAACTAAAAGCATTAGCAAGGGACCGACGCCCTCAATCTCTTCACCTTTTGCCGAGTAGACTATTCCCAGAGCTCGGCCTGCTGTGTGCCAAGGTTCCAGGGTGGAGCTCTCACAAGGAAAGCGATAGAAGAAGAAAACCGTGTCCTACCACATTTTGGACAAAGAGTTCTATTCCAAAAAAGTAGAAGAGCAAGTTTGAGGTTCTTTGCCCTCTGCCAAGAGCTCAAGGGCTATTGCTCTAGCCAGAGTAAAGAAGACATGTGAGCCAAGTCACAAGCTGAGAGCTACACTGGGCCCAAAGCTGGCAAGTCTTTGTAGCACAGAAGCAGGAACTAAGAGCTTTTTTTCTTATAATCCACTGAGATTTGGGGGTTGTTCACTGCAGTATAACCTAGAAAAGCTGAAATAAAATTGAACAAAAACTTAACATATGTGACATTACTTTGGGTCCAGAAGACAGATGGTAAAAAACTTTTATCGGTCTGTAATCCCAAACACTCTGGATTGCCTGAGCTCACAGGTTCGAGACCAGCCTGAGCTAGAGTGAGACCCCATCTCTAAAAAAATAGCCAGGCATTGTAGCGGGCACCCATAGCCCCAACTACTCTGGAGGCTGTGGCAAGAGGATCAGTTCAACCCAAGAATTTGAGGTTGCTATGAGCTGTGACACAATGGCACTCTACCAGAGGGTGGCCAAGTGAAACTGTCTCCAAAACAACCCAACTTTTTTTGAAGTGACATGTCCACCTCCAAGCAGAAGCTTGAAGTCCACTGCCTGGGTCCACCCCTGCTGTTCTTCCTCTACTATGACATCAAGTCCAAGGCAGCACCTCAGCCTGGATCTCAGAACAAAGACACTGGGGCTGAGCCACAGAACTATGACCCAGCAGAAGGACTTTGTTGTTTTATGTAAACACCTCTGCCCCCCCCCCCAATACACACACACCATAAAAGAGCTTGAATAATACATTTCTACATCTTTGTATCTGTGAGAGAAAAGGAAGGAGAACAGATGAGAAAGAAAATGAAGGAGAAAGGAAGAAAACGTTTGCGACATCAATGACAAGAGGAATTAAAAAGGAGGAGGGATTTTTTGGTGTATTATCTACACCAAATGGACTCAAGCCACACCTAGATGATGGATGGAGGGAGAAAATGGGAGAATTCCAAGGGACACTGGGCAAGCAGGTCCATGCAGACAGGCAGCTGCTGCTCCAAGCCAAACTGATGATGGTTCCAAAGTGAAACACAGTGGAACATGTGTGTCTGTCCTCTTACAGTTTGCAGCAAGGCACAGTCCTGTCTGGTCTGGGATGGTCTTCATCATTTGGAAAGCAGAAGTGGAGGAGTGAGCAGGTGGGGAGTGGGAGAAGGAGGAAAGGAAGGAGCTGCTGCAACCTGACACCTACGTCCCCAGTCAGTCCACCGGGAAGCTTAGTTCCTGTCTTACTGCCTCCCTGAGCTGGATAGCCAGAAAGGGGGACAGCAGGAAATAAGTGGAGGGACGGAGGGAGAGGCTGACCAGGCCAGGGAAGCAGTGGGAAGTCCTCAGAACAGTGAAGCTATTTGTCACATGGCATCATGCCAGAACCATGAAGTAGTGGCATCAGGTCAATCTGCTGGTGACCTCTGCACTGCAACATCAATGCAAAGCCATCATCTGTCCCTACACCTCCCAGGGACAGAGGACAAGGCTCTGAAATGAAGGGCCCTCTGTAGCACCACAGGCATGCTGTCACTGAGAGGGAAAGATGCCAGGATGCCAGTCTGCTAGGTTCCAGACCCTCTGGCAAGTGCTTCCTGTGAGCTGTTTAAGCCTCAAAACACCTGTCCTTTCACAGGTGACAAAGCTGAGGCTCTGCTCTGTGGCCCTGTCAAAGGGATCCTGTTACTGGCACTGCTGCTTCACCCTAACAGCTTTGACGACGTGTGATGTGCAGGCAGTTGAGACAGCAGGAGCCCCCTTCTTCCTCCTCTGCTCCAGCCCTACCCCTATTTCCTAGAGAAGGTCGTGGGGGAGGTGAGTCTGTTTCAGCACAACCAGTTACACAGTCTTTTACTCCATCACCTGCAGTGCTCGGCCAGCTGTCACCTCCCAGGCCTGGGCACTGACAGTGCACCTCCCATGTAACTGAACATGTCTGCTTAGCTCTGAGTGTGGGAACGACAGACCGCTCCCATCTTGCACCTGCTGTCATCTCTTCCACTGGCCTTACCACTCTCCTGACCCCAGGGCAGCAACTTCCACCAGCAAGTGCTGTCCAGTGGCTGGTACAGGGTTTGAGCAGATTGTTCACAAGAGCTGTCCTTTAAACCAAGGTCTGATTTCACACTGGTCACACATACTGTCCCGGCATCCTTCACTGCCCTCCCCTTCAGCCAGCTCTCCCCTCACCCTTCCCTAGATGCCCAGTGCATCTTCCTAAAGACTCCAACACACATCCTGCTCGACTTCCAGTGGCTCCTCATTGTCCAGCAATTCTGGGGAAGGACTCAAGGCCCTTCTGCTGGGAAACAAGCAGCCTTCCCACCTGTCCTTCTCCCTGGCACACACCCTGGACTCCAAAACCAGTTCTCTCCCCTAGATTCCATAAACGCTGGTAGTGTTCTCCCTCTTGGTTTCTATTCACAAATCCCCATACCACCTCAAGACTCAGCTAAAACCTAAATCATTCCAGAGCTTCCTCTATGCACTTGCCCCCAACTCCCCATCCTGGACACGACTTCTCCCGTGGCTGTGACTGGGGTTTACATGTCTGCAGTCGCCCTGACCACCTGCCCTCCATCTCCCTGCTTTGCTCTCACTTCCTTTGGGATAGAACAGATCCCCAAGGGCACACTTCTTCCTGGGAGCTCCCCCTTTTCCACACACTCTCCACCACCACAATAGCAGTCAGTGCACAGAGGGCCTTTCCCTCACAGTGGCCAAAACCTCTTTTTTGAATTACTTTATAAATTATGAAATTAGATGAATACACTCAACAGAGCAGTCAGATTCAGTCCTTTGTCCCAGGGTTTCATCTTGAGGTTTGCCTTCTTTCTCCTCTTTGCTCACGCTATCAAGTATTGATTCTTTATTCTGATCTGGAATAACACAGAATTTTTACACATATCAGATAATATACAAGTGATTTAAGTATTCTGGGAATCTCTAAACAAAATTGTAGCTATGATGTGAAGATAAAATGTGCAGGAAATGGGAATGGCTTTTTTTCTTATCATGCCTCTTCCTAAACTGCAAGGCCGAGGCAGACCACTGGCTGAGATGAACCTTCATTTCAAAGTTGCCCTTTAGGCTTCACATTTTTCCTGAGTTAGAAAAATGAGTAAGTGCTCTATGATCAAAAGGCCTCTGCTTGACTCCAGACTCCATCGGTGTAGAAATACAGAAAAAGAGATGAAGCAAAGGATATTAAGACCTTCTCTGCCTAATTATGCTAATAATCACTGGAAATGAAAAATATGCCCTTAAATGAATAAAGATTGTTAATCAGATGGATAAATTAGATGGAAAAAAAATTAGCCTGTTCATTACCAGCATCCTTCCTACTGCCTCCCAGCCCAAGAGGATTGAAACTGTACAGACAAGTACTCAAAACAAATCCAGCTGCAATTATCAGAGTTTTTTCTATTCACATTATAGAAACAGAACTGACATGGCTTAAGACAAAAAGGGAAGACCTG
This sequence comes from Loris lydekkerianus, assembly GCA_963574355.1. NCBI lineage: Eukaryota > Metazoa > Chordata > Mammalia > Primates > Lorisidae > Loris > Loris lydekkerianus. The sequence goes on along the minus strand of CAUYPK010000245.1, from coordinate 4,770 downwards.
GGTCCACAGAACCAGGAAGTCCAGCCTCAGATTAGAGCTTCAGGCTCAGCTGGGTGAGAAATTCAAATGAGGTTGTCAAAACATTCCCCTTTCCCCTCTCTCCTCCTCCTGCTTTTGTTACTGTTGTTGTTCTTCTTCTTCCCTGTTTCTCTCTTTTTGAATTCTCTTCTATCCCCATCAAGAGTCTACTGCTACAAACAGCCTGTATCAGTCCATCAGAGGCATCACTTAGAGGCTGAGGGGTGAAGATCGCCTGAGCCCAGGAATCTAAACCTCTGGTGATATACAATTGTACCAGCGGGTGGCAGCCCAGGTAACAGAGACCTGTCTCTAAAGACAAAAAAGAAACACAGTCCACTCCATGCAATGTCCTTCTAAACCACAACAAACAGAAAGATCACAAATTAACAAACTAATGTCACATCTCAGGGAACTAGAAAAAGAAGAACAAACCAAACCCAAAGCCAGCAGAAGAAAAGAAAGAATGAGTGTCATGGCAACACTAAATGAAACTGAGATCAGATAAACAATACAAAAGATCAATGAAACAAAATGCTGGTTCTTTGCAAATATAAACAAAATCTGTAGCCCACCAGCCACATGAAAGAGAAATAGAAAAGACTCCAGAAAGCTCAGTCAGAAGTGAACAATGAGACATGACAACCAATACCACAGAAATATAAAATATCATTTGTGAATTCTACCAGAACCTCTATAGGCACACACACACACACACACACACACACACACACACACACACACACATACACACACAAAACCCCACTAGAAGATGTAGAGGGAATGGATAAATTTTTGGAAACACACAACCTCCTAAACCTGAATCAGGAAAAAATAGAAATACTGAACAAATCAATAATGAGTAGTGAGACGAAAGCAGTAATTAAAAAAAAAATCTCACAAGAACGAAAGCCCTGGGAGGCAGAGACAAGATGGCTGACTGAAGCCAGCTTTCCACAGAGGCTCCTGTCCAGAAGGAGAGTTAACGGATGGAAATTTAGCAAGTAACCTGGCAGATTAGAGCTGCGCTGAGAGAAGGTTGAAAAACACACATCAACCATGCTGAGGCAAGCTGCAACCCCAAGGTTACAAACAAGAGGTACAAAATCCATCTGTAAGCAGATGGGAGTCCTTTCCCCCATGAGAACAGCTTGGAGTACCTCACAAACAAATGAGCAGAGTTCAAAAGTCCTCCCATTATACTCCATGGGAGAGATCCTCTAAAAACTGGACCAACTTCCCCTACTAGGGTGCTATGGCACTCTCCTGCCAGACATAAAACTGTGTAAAACTGTCTATATTCTCTACCTGAACTTCAGAGCTCTCAGCACTCCCCTTCATTCTCACTCTGAGGTCTGGAGGCCTGTCCCCCAGTAGTCCAGATTCTTGGGTGATTTCTCGAGAGCTGTGGACAGGGCCTGGACTGCAGCTGGTCAGTGCTGATTCTGCGGCAGGGAGTGAGGAGAGGACGGTTGGCTGAGAGGGAACCATGCCAAGAGCGGTGCCCCGAGGCTCAGAGCAGCAGCCATTTTTAGCAACAATAAGGCTCACCCTGGATATTCTGGAGTCACACCCCCTATTTCTCTGGGAAACCAGAGGAAGCTGGGCATCTTGTCAGGTGGCAAACACCAGCTAAACACAGGCCCCATGAGTAAAGGGTTTGCCTGAGGTGGTACCAGCCTGGGTGGAGCGCGGGGACTAGAAAATGCACGTGCAGTGCCGGCTGACTTCCAGGGCAGGGTTGACCAAGAGGACTGCTTTACTGAGCCTAAGACATACCCAGTCCCCTGGGGATCATCAGCCTAGACAAAGGAGGGCAGGAGGCTAGAACTGAAAGGTAACCATGCTGCAAATACAAACTACTGGGCAACAGCAAAGACAGGGTCTCAGGCACAGGTTCTGTGAACTCAAAACAGTTTCTCTTCTGCAGGGGAATTTAGCAGGAACAGAAACAAATTCCACAAAGTTCTTCTGTTCAGTCAGCAACATCAGTCAGGGGCGGGGCTGGAACTGAGTGAAAACTCCCAGCGCCGGAGGTTGAAAGGCCTCACCTCCCCCTGCCGGATAGAGGCAGAGAGCAGTGGCCTGGCTGAGGAGACATAGATTTCCTTGTGATTCAAGCAGGTGCAAACTCCTAGAGTATCTGCTCCTTGGAGGCAACTGGGTCACAGCCCTGTGGGGTTATCAGTGACTGGGGGTGACAGAGGTGCAAGGTGGGGAAGGAGGCATCAACCCTCCCAGACTAATCTATTTGCTGGGTGGGTCCTCCTGACTTCACGGAGCACCAGAGCAAGTCCTATCTGAGTTGTCAACAGACCCCTGGGAGCTAGTTGCCAGAGACCTTTTAAACTCTTCTACCTGAGACAGGTGATAACTGAGACAATTCATTTGGACCTTTTGAACTGAGCCAATCACCCGAGGACAATTCAGGTGGTGCCCTGGGTGTGTGGTTGTAGGAAAGTTTGATTTTCTTTTTCCAATTGTTTCCTGTGGGGGGCGGGGTGACTTAATTGCTGGTATTTCTCCACAGCTGAAACTTCAACCCAAAGTAACTATTTCACTAGGGTCAAACAGAGACAAACTGAAAATAAGACAGAAACACTTAACCCCACCACACCAAACAGGTCCCTAGTTTCTCAGGCCATAGCACTGTACAGGTCCTCAACAAAGCTCCAGGGGAAAAATCAAATAGTGTAAAACAATCATGGGGTGGAATCAGCAGAAAAACTCTGGTAACATGAACAACCAGAATAGATCAACCCCTCCCCCCCCCCAAGGAAAGATATGGCAGATGTAATTGAAGATTCTATTCATAAACAGCTGGCCAAGATGTCAGAAATCAAATTCAGAATTTGGATTGCAAATAAGATTAATAAAATGGAGGAAAATTTTGAATTAGAAATTCGAGCAGCAATTCAAAAGTCGGAATTAGAAATTCAAGGAGAAATTCAAAAGTTGTCTCAAGAATTTAACGAATTTAAAGACAAAATCACCAAAGATTTTGACACACTGAAGCAAGAATTTGCAGCCCTTAAAGATCTGAAAAATGCAGTATAATCCCTCAGTAACAGAGTGGAGCAAGCAGAAGAAAGGATTTCTGACATTGAAGACAAAGCTTTTGAACGCTCCCAAACTCTCAAAGAGGAAGAGAAATGGAGAGCAAAAAACAGATCATTCTCTTAGAGAGCTCTGGGATGATTCAAAGAAGGTTAATATCTGCCTCATTGGAATCCCTGAAACTGATGAAGTGGCCTCACAAGGCACAGAGGCCCTTCTCCATGAAACTATGAAAGAGAATTTTCCAGACATGCCGAGAGATTCTAAAATCCAGATAGCAGACAGTTTCAGAACCCCAGCATGACTCAATCCAAATAAGACATCCCCCAGGAATATCATAATTAACTTCACTAAAGTTAATATGAAGGAGAAAATTCTGAAAGCAGCCAGACATAACAAATCCATTACCTACAAAGGGAAGAATATTAGAATGACTGCAGATCACTCTCGTGAAATTTTTCAAGCCAGAACATGGTGGTCATCGACTTTTAATCTCCTAAAGCAAAATAACTTTCAACCCCAGATCCTGTATTCAGCTAAACTGACTTTCATTTATGATGGAGAAATTAAATACTTTAAGGATATTCATATGTTAAAGAAATTTGCCATAACCAAACCAGCTCTTCACAATATTCTCAGACCTATCCTCCACAATGACCAGCCCAATACTCTCCCACAAAAGTAAACTCACTCAGAAACTTTTGATCAAATTCCAACTTCCACAGAGGCAAAAGGATTAAAAATGTCCACTGGGCTTTCAAAAAACTTGATACCCAAAATTTTACCAGACTTATCAATATTCTCCACTAATGTGAACGGCTTAAACTGTCCTCTAGAGAGACACAGGTAAGATGACTGGATACAAAAACTCAGGCCAGATATTTGCTGCATACAAGAGTCACAACTTACCTTAAAAGACAAATATAGACTCAGGGTGAAAGGATGGTCATCCATATCTCAGGCAAATGGTAATCAGGAAAAAGCAGGTGTTGCAATTCTATTTTCAGATACAATAGGCTTTAAACCAACAAAAGTAAGGAAGGATAAGAATGGTCACTTCATATTTGTTAAGGGCAATACTCAATATGATGAGATTTAAATCATTAATATCTATGCACCAAACCAGAATGCCCCTCAATTTATAAGAGAAACTCTAACAGACATGAACAACTTGATTTCCTCCAGCTCCATAATAGTTGGAGATTTCAACACTTCTTTGGCAGTGTTGGATCGATCCTCCAATAAGAAGCTGAGCAAAGAAATTTTAGATTTAAACCTAACCATGCAACATTTGGATTTAGCAGACATCTACAGAACATTTCATCCCAACAAAACTGAATACACATACTTCTCATCAGCCCACAGAACATACTCCAAAATGGATCACATCTTAGGTCACAAGTCTAACCTCAGTAAATTTAAATAAATACAAATAATTCCTTGCACCTTCTCAAACCACCATGGAATAAAAGTTGAACTCAGTAACAACAGGAATCTGCACACTCATACAAAAACATGGAAGTTAAATAACCTTATGCTGAAGGATAGCTGGGTCAGAGATCAGATTGAGAAGGGAATTGCCAAATTTTCGGAACAAAATGACAATGAAGACACGAATTATCAGAACCTCTGGGATACTGCAAAGGTAGTCCTAAGAAGGAAATTTATAGCACTGCAAGCCTTCCTCAAGAGAAC
>CAUYPK010000242.1:0-34828 GCA_963574355.1 Loris lydekkerianus | reverse complement strand
ATAATGTCAGAATATGGGGAAGTGGAGAAGGAGGGGTGGGTGGGAGGAGGATGGGTAGAGGGAGGGTGATTGGTGGGATTACACCTGCGGTGCATCTTACAAGGGTACATGTGAAACTTAGTAAATGTAGAATATAAATGTCTTAACACAGTAACTAAGAAAATGCCAGGAAGACTATGTTAACCAGTGTGATGAAAATACGTCAAATGGTCTATAAAACCAGTGTATGGTGCCCCAAGATCGCATTAATGTACACAGCTATGATTTAATAAAAAGAAAAAAAAGATAATTGCCGGATGTAATTAAAGGCAATATCATTTAACAGAATTTCATGGAAGAGAGAAGAAAATCAGTTCCAAGAATGCACAAAATGTGGATGACTTAGTATCTTGTGTGTGTGTGTATCAAGTACAAACACGCAAATTAACCTGAATGTATATAAATGCTCATTTAGGGCAATTTTAGAGATGAAATTGCTTGAAGATCTTAATAATTATAGGTAACTTGTTCTACATTCAAAACCTGGAACTTACCAGCACAATGTGTCTACCAACTTGCAACTACTTCACAGAACACAGAATCCAACGTGGCAGATGATACTAGTCTTGTGTCAGTCTCCTTATGTGACTTCTACAAGGAAAGGACTTGTAAGACAGCTAAGGGAGAGACAAAAAATATGAACTTATGGTATCCTAAAGAGGAATTAGCCATCGTCCTGCCTGGGATTTCCAGTCCATTAGAAGGACACAGAGGCAGACCACTTGCTGACCAGCATAATGTATCCAAAATGATAAATCTGCTTTTTTAAATATTCTTATAAAAAATAGCTCTGTGTTGTGATAATTTTAATTCTTTCTTTTTATAAAAGACATTGCTTAAGATAGATGTCATCTATTTCAATCTAGAAAGTATTCATCTGGCTGCATGTCAAGGTATTCTTTTAAACATACAGCTTCCATTAACACTGTATTACATATAGTCTATAATCCTACTTATGATTCTTCTCATTTAAGATTTACTTGCATTTTGGAGAATTGCTGACTTTTTATATTATTAAAAATTGCGATTTTTAAACTTTATTAGCATTAGTAAACATGGTTTTCATAATTTCTGTTTTTAATATATTGTTTTGGGCCCAGTATTGAACCCATTCTATAAATATTTCATGGATGTTTGAAGAGATGTGTTTGTTTTTTCTGCATATGGATATGAGAACAAACTTTCTTTAGTTATACCAACCCTTTGCCTTTTTATTTATTTTTTCTATTTAAACATTAAAGATTTAGCATTAGGCTAAATTCATCCTCACAATCTCCCCCACCACCATCCACACACACACTTCAGGGCTAATCATGCAAACTTGGAGTCAGCCTGCCTATTTTAAATACCAGTTCCACAGCTACCAGCTGTGTCATGTCAGTCAAATTAGTTAATGTCCCTAAATCTTAGAATCTTCATTTGTAAAATGAAGGTAATTATTTTCGATTTCATAAGCCAAGCTTTCAGTTTAAAGAGATAACGCACATACAGCAATTGGCACTGTGTCGGGGATTATATGGTCACTAAGCATTAGTTTTAGTGTTACTGGATTTATTATCAGGGCGCTCCATGCATTGCTAATATTTTATTAGTTTGTTAATTTTCTTTTCCCTTTTACTGACATGTGCTGGCAGAGAGACTGAATGATTGGCCTTTGATCAAACTGATCAGCACGGTTTCTCTATAAAGCATGATGGCATAATGGACAGCAACTCAAAAGCACCACTTTTCAGACTAAGCTACCAGACCAACAGTTCCCAAAAATCAGACGTTTCTCCCTTACATTAAAACCACCTGGAGAGCTTTTAAAAAATAATTCCTGCCCCAGGATTTCTGATTTGATAGAGAAACTGTTGGAGACAAGTATTTTATTTATTTTAATTTATTTTATTGTTATTATTATTTTTGAGACAGAGTCTTACTCTGTTGCCCTGTGTAGAGTGCTGTGGCATCATTGCTCACAGTAACCCCAAACTCTTGGGTTCAAGTGATCCTCTTGCCTTAGCCTCCCCAGGAGCTGGGACTACAGGCCCCTGCCACAACACTTAGCTTTTCTTGTTTTTTTAAGAAATGGGGTCTTGCTCTTGCACAGGCTGGTCTTGATCTACCCACCTTGGCCTCCCAGAAGTGAGCCGCTGCACCTGGCCCCAGAGATAAGTATTTAAATAACAGAAACCTTGATGGCAGTGATCTATGGCTATAAAGCAGGTCTGGGAGAGACAGAAGAGGCCCAAGGTTGGCAGCGGCCAATGTAAACATTCCTGTGTCGGTCCACGTCCACCCAGGGAAGGAAGGCAGGAATAAGGCCTCACAAAGAATGATACATTTTCTGTATTCTGGTAAAGGCTGTGCTTTAGAAGGAAAGACAGTCCAACCCATAAATAGTGCTGCCAGTATGACAGGGCTATAGAACCATTGAGGTGAGAGAATTACTCAAGAAAGGTGAAGACTTCTCAGAGAAGTGAGGATTCATTCCCAAAGGAGAAACAGGAGTCTACCATAGCAGAAAAAATGGTAAAGACATCACAGAGACAGAAAAATATAGAAATGTGTTTATGTCACCAAGTAAAGAAAACTATCTTAATTTATAAGTAGGATGAATTAATTTATAAGTAGGATGAATAAAGATTTATTGGGCTGGGCACAGTGGCTCACCTCTGTAATCCCAGCACTCTGAGAGGCTGGGGCAGGAGGATTGCTTGAGCTCAGGAGTTGGAGACCAGCCTGAGCAAGAGTGAGACCCCATCTCTGTAAAAATAGAAAAACTAGCCCAAACTAGACAGATGTCACAGTGGGCACCTGTAGTCCTAGCTACTTGGGAGGCTGAGCTTTTGCTTAAGCCCAAGAGTTTGAGGTTGCTGTGAGGTAAGATGATGCCAAGGCACTCTACCCAGGGCAACAGAGTGAGACTCAGTCTCAGGAAAAAAGAAAAAAAGATTGATAGACTGGTAAAAAAAAAATTAGAAGTATATATACTAACCATTTAAATTTTGGCTGGTTAGGTAATTTTTCTGTTCCTCTATTTACTCACTTGTTAACTAGACATAACTTAATATCTACCTGAAAAAGATCAGAGAAATATAGTTCACATAAAGCATTTAGTCCATAGCAAGAGCTCAAGAAATACTAGGTTGTACTATTGTATTATTTTTGTCCCTCATTTTTTTTTATTTTGCTGTTGTATCTTTAATGTCTTCAAATTAATTTAAATATACTATATAGTGCCATTAGGATAGAGCATAAAGGACCCACATGTTGCCAGTGGAAGTGCATCTATTTAGGAAGAAAATCAAAACTACAAGTCAAGAACCTTAAAAATTAATATTTATCCACTTTTACTCACTAACTATGTTTATAGGCATCTATGCTAAGTAAATATTCTGCAGTCAGAAAAGACTGCAAAGTTCATTGCAATGTCATCTGTGATAGATAGCAAGAAAACCAAGGAAAAAAAGATTTTAATCAGGCAATTGTTAAAAACAATGTACACCAATCACTTATAATAACAGAAAATACCTAGGAGTAAATGAAGAAAGAAGGATATAAGAATTGCTTTAAATTGGTGGAGCCCATAGCTCAGTGGGTAGGGTGCCAGTCACATACACTGATGTGACTAACCCAGCCTGGGCCAGCCAAACAACAATGACAACTGCAACAAAAATAATTGCCAGGCGTTGTGGTGGGTGCCTGTAGTACCAGCTACTTGGAAGGCTGAGGCAAGAGAATCGCTTGGGCCCAAGAATTTGAGGTGCTGTGAGCTATGATGATGCCATGGCACTCTACCGAAGGCAACATAGTGAGACTCTGTCTCAAAAAAAAAGAAAAAAAAAAAAAAAAAGAATTGCATTAGAATTACAACTTGGAGTATCTGCATAAGCAATTGCATCTGGATAAAAATGCTTATCAGCAACTATCTTCCAGTAGTAGAATTATACAGAATTTTTTCCCTTCTAGTTTGTTATGTTTTCAAATTTTCCAAAATGAACATTTATTACCTCTATCATTGAAAACCACTCTTTATTCAAAGAGAAATTGGGTATTACTGAGTCTCAGCCGGTTCAGGAAAGGCCTTGGCAAAGATGTATGCTAGAAATGATTTGGAAATCCTCCCACTTTTAAGCCTTTCAGATGAATTTCCCTGGGAATGTTTCTTCTGCACAGCAAGAACATGAAGTTGCGGCCATGCCCAGCTGTTTACATGGCAGATGACAATAACAATTGTGACCTGGAATTTATCCCACGTAGTCTTTTATGCCAGCAGGGATGTTTCTCGGGGCAGAGAAGTCTGTGGACTTCCCCAACTCGTAGAAACCTCCTAAATGTGATGACACACACACCTCTTCCCGTCCCTGCTATCTTCTCCCCACACACCCATTCTACTTTTTTTTTTCACTTCCCATGCAGTCACCTCTCCCTAACTCTTGGTGGCGCTGCTCCTAACTGGCTCTCATGCACGTCATTACCTCCTTCCTAAAATCAGATGTCAAAAAGTCACAGGCAATAACGAATGCTGGTAAGGATGTGAGGAAAGGGCAACCCTCATACAAGGTGTGGGAGTGTAAATTACTGCAACCACTATGAAAAACAGTATGGAGGTTACTCAAAAGACTAAGACTAGAACTCCCATATGACCCAGCAATTCCTCCTTATCTACATCTACTGGTTATAGTTAAAAGACTAATCTCTGAATGCATACAATTTTGAAAATGATGAAAGTTGGCCAGAAAATGTCTTAGAATAATGTTATAAATATTTTTTAGGAAATCCATAATTGTCAAATTTTGCAGAGTAAAGATCTAAATTATAATTTTCAGTATTTTCCAGTTGGTTATTTTCTATTACTTCAAAAATTTGGAAATCTGGCATTGTCGTGGTTGAATCCATGGCAAGTGAGTGTTCATGTTGCTCAGAGGAAAAGCACAGGAAGACGCTTCCCAAGCATCCATTGGACATTATGGTGTTTTGTTGAAAAACAAATTTGTTGAGTTTCCTATGATATTATTGATTTCACTTGCTGCTTTATTTTCCTTTTTTTTTTTTTAAGTTTTCTGCTTTGTTTACATAGTCTTCATTTTCATTTGGTAGATACTTATAGCAACATGAAAAAGTAAGCTACCATCTTTCTAGGTCCTATAGTTTTCCAACTTTCTGGAGCAAATATTTTGCTCTTCCACCCATTTAAACCTGAGTTCTTTGAGCTTCTATATAGCTAAACCCAGGGAGATGGCTGGAAAGTGGTGCCCCAAAGAAGGCATAGAAACGTCACAATCTTTACCCATGTCTTTCCTTCTCTGTGTGTTCATTGGGGGTCCCTTGTAATATCCTTGGTACTAAGTGAATAAATGTAAGCAACATATGTCCCTGAGCTTGGGACAGGAACCCACTAATTGAACTCAGTGAGTAACGAGAGCCCCATTTTCCTGCTGCTTGCTTCAGAGGTATAGGTGACAACCTACTAGTTACAATTGGCCTATGAAGTGAGGTGCAGTCTTGTGTGATTGTGCCCTTAACCTGTAAGACCTGACTCTGTCTCCAGGTAGATGGAATCAGAATTAAACACCCAGTTACTTGGTATATGGAGAAAAGCCCCAGGCATCTGGTCACTGCCTCATTCTTTGCTGCTTTGGGAGTGACCGTGTGAGAGAAAAAAGAAAAAACAGGTTAGTTTTTCCCATCTCTCACTGCACTTGCTGCTTCTGAAACTTTTTGGTGTCAGAAGCGATGAATTTTGTGTGAAGAGCAGAAGGTACACGTAAAATTTTTCCTATGTCTTAAGATATGGTGAATGTCCTTTAGCATCATTTTCTTTTATGGTCGTGTTCAGAATTGTTTTGTTAGGCTCCATTCCCCCAAATAGGTCAAAACACATGAACAATTGGTACATTTAAATAAATATGTATTGGGCCTAAAGTGTACAAGGCAGTGTGTTATGAGCTGAAATAACTGATATTGAGTTTAGAATAAATTATTCATAATAATGGAAACATAATCTCTCAATCATTAGGAAAGATGAGGGGTAGTTTTAGGGACCTGGTGTGTGTGAAGTAAATCACACTAATGACCATTGTTTCATTTGACCATTGATTCATTTGCTGCCATCAGAGATAGTTCTAAGGCTTTTCAATCTTAAAATTTAGGAAATAACACAGATTTATTACTTAATTCATAATCTAAACAAGTGGTGCATGGCATAAAACAATCAAACCCAGAAATATCTCCACAGCTTGTAATCATTTTTACATCATTCAATCCACACCTCAAGGTGCATTAATGTAAAAAAGACCAGGCCCAGGAAATGGTATTATTAGTATGTAGCAGCAAATGCCTTGTTAATGATTCAAAGCTCGTTTTTCTCATGCAAGCAAGATTCATGCTGAAGTTTCACTGTGTTAATTCCTTCCCCAGACTCAGGTTATGCAGAGAGAAAATGTGATGCTGTCACGTGGCTTGAGGGATGGGAGGCTGTCCCACTGTGGAAACTGGAAGCTGGAAGCCACCAGTCTCAGCCCCTCCTCTCTCTCAAGCCACCAGGCCATGTCCCCACCATGCAGGGTCTCCCACTGTGGAGCTGCTTGTGTCATGACTTCGTTCTTTTGACCTTTTTGTCTACCGTCCCCCCACCCTCAGCAAATAAGCCTGTTTCCTTAGGCTGTGATTCTAAAAAGGCCGTGATGGCATCTGCCTTGTTCATAGCGTACATGAAGTGTCTAGACAGTGACCCGAACACAGTAGGTGCTCAGTAAAGGATTTTAACTTAAAAAAAAAAAAAAATAGAAATATGTCTAGTTCTTTCAGGGGTTTTACTCTCAGATAATTAATATTGAAAAATTCTTCACGCCTGGAGGCTCCTCTCCCAGGTAGCAACGGCAATTTGCTTAACTCAAAGATGTGAGGAATGTGGCAGTTTCAGATATTATAAAGATAACAGTAAGAGATCGTGGAGGGGAGAGGTGATGGGAGTGATTTGCCACATGCCCTACAGATTCATCAATCCTCTTCTCAAAACTCAGTGGCCTTTCTGTTAATCTTCAAGAGCCTGTCCATGGCTGGGCATGGTGGCTCACGCCTATAATCCTAGCGCTCTGCAAGGCCAAGGCAAGTGGATTGCTTGAGCCCAGAAGTTCAAAACCAGCCTGAGCAAGAGGGAGATCCCCATGTCTACTAAAAAATTAGAAAAACTAGCCAGGTGTTATGATGGGCACCTGCAGTCCCAGCTACTATTCAGCTACTTGGGTTGAGAAAAGGGGATCACCTGAACTCAAGAGTTTGAGGCTGCTCTGAGCCAGGATGCCACAGTTCTCTACTGATAACACAGAGATTCCATCTCAAAAAAAGAAAAGAAAAGAAAAGAAAAACTCAAGGTCACTGCCTTTGCAGTGCAAGGGAATAACCAGGTTTCTTGCAGTCAGAATAGAATTGGGTTCAAATCACAGCTCCATTTACAATATTGCAACTTTAAGCAATTCACTTAAGCCTCAGAGTTCTCATTTAGAAAATGGAAAAAAAAAAAAAAATAAGTTCTTCATTGGATACAGTAAAGACAAGCAGCTACTGCAATGCAGAGAGTCAGACAGCGTGTCCCACCCCTGACTCCACCCCAATCTTAGCTGGGCTGAGTTACCTGTTGTGCTTCCTCCCCACACTGATCTTTACCGGTTTATTTATTTGCTTCTTCAACTTCGTGGCACGCCCTTGCTTCTCGTTGTTATTTTTACTTTTTCATTCATTTACTATTTACTGCCTGTACCATGCCAGTCATTAGCAATGAAGGCTGGTGAAGAGAGAAAAGAAATCCTCTGCTTTCAGGGAGCTCAGACACCAGCAGAGGAGACAAAATCACAAAACGGTAAGAGAAATGGAGTCTTATCAAAATTTCACTTAAGCCCCACACCCAACTAGCCGTGCTCTGACAGGACTGGGTTTTTTCTATAAAAAATTTTATTTTTATAATTGTGAATGAGTGCCTACTCCTTTTAGAAGGTTTGATAAATACACAAAAGTACAAAGAAAAAAAAATCACCTATAATTCCTTCACCAGTAATACCTATTATGCTTGTTCTGAAGCATATTACCATATTTTTCTATGCATACCAAATATTATGTTTTAGAATTTGGGAGTATATACATTTTCAATATTAAAATATTAGATAGTAAAATATTTTACATTACAACTTTAATATATTTTCATCACTTTCTCCTCTCATTACAGTTCTCTGCAAATGTGTAGCTTAATGCATTTATTTTTAGTACTATTGTCCATTTGCTAGATATATAGGAAAGGTTTTTACAAGAGCAATTATACTTTAATAGAACTGAGTCTCTATTCCATGTGTTACCTAGTAGAGTTAGGTTATCAAGATTAGGCAAAACTTCCTTGAATTCCCTGGCTGCATTTTCTTCCGTAACATGATGAACTAGTAATTCTTCCCAGCAGGAACTGTCTCTGTGTTGGTTTGTAGTCAAAGATAAATCAGTTACTATTTGCAGCAACCTGGTAACAATTCAGTGGATTGAATAATAAGGAAGCTTGTATTTGCTTTTTATTTTGTACGTAATTGGTAAGTATTTGCTTTTTAGAAAATGGAAAAAATAATTTACCAGTATTAAGGAAGTCTGGAGGTTCTCTCCAAATTTCTCTTACTTTACTCTGAGTAAAAATGTTGCGAGTGAACTTACATTTCAACAGAGAATTTTAGTGGTAAAACTATTGCTCTGACTTACCCTCCCTTCCTCTCATGACAATAGCAATCATATATTTCTGACCATTATTCCTAAAGTCATCAGAGAAAAAAAATCAGTAGATGAATATGCCTGTGAATCTTAATATGATTTAACTCCTAATAAGAAGGGAGAAATTGCTATTTCTTCAAGTTTTATTATATTATGATATTTACAAAGGACTTTTCTACACATTACCTTATTCTAACTATTCCTGTTTAACTATTTTTCTTTTCTTTTTTTTTTTTTTTTTTTGAGATAAGTAGTAAGGAAATGAGAGACCAAATACTTTCCTTAAAATGGTCAATTAAGAACTGGAGTCTTCTCAATCATAGGCACTGTATTTTGTACGTGTTCTTAAACTTCTTTCTCTGTAATTCCAGACGATAACAAATTGCGTCATTTTGGTTCAGCCTCAAATCGGTTTCCTCTCAATTCACATGATGCATAATCTCTGCTTTAAAAAATTTAAACAGTGGACAGTTAGGTTAGTGAGTGACCAGGCTTACATGGTAGAGCCAGGTTAATTATGAGTCCTTTGGCAACAGAGTTCTCATGGAAACCTTGGAAATGCATCCTACATGACTGTGGACTCTCTCACACATATACTGGCCATCAGATACCAACCCAAGGATAGCAACAATAGCAGGGAATATTTTCTGCTGCCTCTCTGCAGTACCTCCAAGTCATTTTTAACATTCTCCTATAGTCTTTTTGTCCCAGAAGGAGACATTGAACCAAAAATTTAGGTATGATAATTTCTTAAGGAAGAGCTCTCTGAAGAAGTCAAAAAGGGAACAAGACAAGCAGAATTAAGTAAGGAAGAAACCAAGTAAGATGTAATCTTGAAGTCCCAGACTCAACCTTCACTCACAGAGAATTCTAATATCAGAGACCGTGGCTGCACATAATGGTAAAGGAGCTGGGTTCTTGCATTCCTGTGTCACTCTGTTGTGGCTGTGGATTGACCCAATGTGGAGAAGGAATCCAAAAGCAAACTCCCTCAGACAAATCCTCTGGAAGTTGCAAATAGACGCCATTAGCTATTAGACATTAGGAGCAGAAGCTGGGTCATGGGAGCATAGAGCTGGAAGAGATCACAAGGGCTTTGGGCGAAACCAATGTACACTTGGAACCAGGGACTGCTACTGTCTGCTGCCTTCTTCTCTATTGGTAGAAGAAGTTCATTCATCATCAATTTGAACCTTCCCCAGCTGTCTTAGTCCATTCTGTGTCACTATAACAGAATACCACAGACCGGGTGACTTACAAACAACAGAAATGTATTTGGTACATGGTTTGGAGGTTGGGAAGTTCAAGAGCATGGCACTGGCATCTGATGAGGCCTCTGTGCTGTGTCAGCCTGTGTCCAAAGGTGGAAGGACCCGAGAGGACAAGAGGGAGTGAGCAAGAAAGTGCTGAATTCAATTTCATAAACATTCACTCTCACTGTAATAGACCCACTCTCATGATAATGATGTTAATCCGTTCAGGAGAGCAGAGCCCTCATGATCTATTCCCCGTCTTTTTAAGCCCCACCTCGTAACATTATTGCACTGGGAATTGCGTTTTCAACCCAGGAACTTTAGGGTAATTCAACCCACAGCACTAAGAGTCAGCTGTGATAATGCTAGTTTCCTTCTAATTCAACTCCCATTTTATTTTTGGACCTAGCATTTCAGGATTGACAATAAAGTAGATAGCTTCAATAAGAAGAACACACAATCTAGTGCAGTGGTTCTCAACCTTTCTAATACCATGACCCTTTAATATAGTTCCTCATGTTGTGGTGACCCCCAACCATAAAATTATTTTTGTTGTTACTTTATAACTGTAATTTTGATACTGTTATGAATCTTAATGTAAATATCTGATATGCAGGATGTATTTAGGCGACCCCTGTGAAAGGGTTGTTTGACCCCCAAAGGGGTCTCAATCCACAGGTTGAGAACCACTGCTCTAGTGCCTTGATCTGGCTTCTGTTCTAAAATGCATAAGGTTTTCCCTTAGGTGGGAAATAATTTAACTTAGATGGGAAACCCAAGCTTTAGTTAAATAATTTAACTTAGATGGGAAACCCAAGCTTCAGGGGAACCGAAGATTGGCTTAAAATTGAAATTTCATTATTATTGTTATTTTTAATTTATCCTTTCTTGATAAGCTTCTAAAATCGATGTGGCCACTCACTGATACTTGCTTTAAGCTGTTCAGTCGCTGCTTCTCCCGGCCCTGGGAGAGACCCAGCTATTCCACAGGGCATGATGCACACTGATTGGCTGCATTGAGTATCAGAGTTGCATTTCAACTTGCTAAGCAGAATTCTTTCTCTGTAGTATTTGACCAGGAAAAAGAAAAGGAAGAAAAAAAGTAAGTTGGGAAAAGATAGCAGATCTCAGTATAATTAAGAGGAGTCATTTGCTTTCTTTGAGCATCAACATTTCGGTCTTTTAAAATAAGATAGTAATTCTTTTCTCTCTTAATAATGGGGGTGAAGATGATAAACAATACACTGAACAGTCAGAGAGCTTGGAAGGATGGAAAAAAAACACACGTACATCTATGCTATTGTTATAGTTGAAATCACAGTAAGTAGAGGGAGATTACACGCATTTTAGTTGTTAAATTGCCCTGAATGGGTTTTATCTTGCCACAGTATTTACATTCTTATAAGCTAATTGAATTCTCTTTTGGACTAAACTGGGGAGGAAAGAAAATATATAAAATGTTTGAATAATGTAAGATTCCTCAGTTTGTGAAAGAATTTGCTAACAAAACACCATGTGGAATTGAAAATGAATTCAAGTTGGAAAAGAAAACTCAACTAGCAGTGACTCTTCCAACACAGCCATGGCTGTGGGCTAACACTCTGGACTGTAGATTCAGCCTCCCTTTAAGTCCAGTAGCATATATTTCAATTATTCTCACACTGGAGCTCTAGAGGCCTTTGACACCTCACTCTTTGGCATAAACATCTACCCCTGGACCACTCTTTTCTGTCCAGTCACTGGTCCATTGGGGGCAACAATCTCCCATCAGTCCTCTGCTGAGTACCACTGTGTTACTCTGTTGGCTCCTACATTTCAGGCCCAGCCATACCTACCATGTCCTAAAGGGTGTGTATTCTTAATGCTCCACTGGGCTTCAAAGTCTTCCTTCTGATACTGTTACTGTTCTGGCAGGAATTACCATAAATGCTTTGGTTACTATACTGTTACTATACCAATGCTGTCTTTTAGTAAAAAAACAACCACCACCATAAGGAGTATTGCCTCCCTTATGTTTAGGTTTCAGTCTGTCAAATAGATCCTGAAGCATTGCAATTCACTCCAATGTGTTTAAAAGGTGTTAGTAAAGTAGGTTTATTTTCCCTGCTTTCCCCACATTCAAACTCCCTATTCTCCATAGCACACAGGTATATATTCACATCCTCCAGCTGGAAGACAGACCCAGATGACAGATGCTGACTGCACTCAGGCTTCCTTGCTCCTCTGTTGAGTAAGGCTGCCTCTGTCTCCATGGGTCAAACTCTTGTTGCCAGGCAACTTCTTCCTTCAGAATGAGAATGCTCCCAGGAGGACCCTCAATCCAAATGCAAACAAGCTTCTGGCAGCTGCTCCCACCAATTTTGCAGACATGCCCAGGCAAGACGGAATCTATCTTACAGCTAAATTGAGATTCTCCATTACAGTAATTGAAGGGACCAAAGATTATTCTTTCTACTCTGCTTTAGTAAGATCTTTTTCTTTTCTGATATATTAGATACATAATAAAAGAGCACTACTATATTATATTATGTTATATTATATTATATTACTATTATTATTATTATTATTATTATTATTTTGAGACAGAGTCTCACTATGTTGCCCTTGGTAGAGTGCTGTGATGTCATAGCTCACAGCAACCTCCAACTCTTGGGCCTAAGCGATTCTCTTGCCTCAGCCTCCCAAATAGCTGGGATCACAGGTGCCTGCCATAATGCCCAGCTATTTTTTTGTTGCAGTTGTCATTGTAGTTTAATTGGCCCAGGCTGGGTTTGAACCCACCAGTCTTAGTGTATGTGGCTGGCACCATAACCACTGTGCTACGAGCGCTGTCAAAGAGCACTATTTTCATATTATAATCCATCTTCATCTAGAAAACTATCTACCCCACCCCCCATAAATATATTCTTTTGCCATTAATCTTGGCTAAGACTAGTGCAGAGAAGAATCCTGAACAAATTAAATTGCTTTCTTCTGTAGAGCCTTACAATGTCTCTGTTGACAGTTATATATAAAGCAGTAGCTCTGAACAATATTTATTAAGAATCTTCTAAGGACTAGGCATTGTGCTAAGCATTAGAGCTAATGGTGAATCCAGAATAATTCCTAACATCTATGAGTTCACAATTGGCTGACCGTCATCCATACATGTAAGCATAATATAATGTGGTACATGCTACAACAGAAAGCCTAACGAAAAAGTTACCTTGATATATGGAGAAGGAATATCAAACTGCCCTGTTATCTTCAACTTGGATCTGGGGCTTGCATTCCTGGTGGTCAGGCTTTCCCTTTCATGTATAGTAGGGACTGTATTTTCATAGCCACATCAACTGTTTTCCATCAGTGTGCTCACTCTGGAACCAAATCCTCTAGTTTTAAAAGCAGGCATGAAGACAGGCAGTCCCTGAGTTACAAACATATAACTTACAGATGGGTAACTCCCACTAATGAATGGAGGCTATTACAGTAAGTCTTCATATTACAAGCATCCAACTTACACAACTCACATTTACGAATGGAAGCTGTGTATGACAGTAATAGATGAATGCACCCATTCCAACTTGCATACAAATTCAGCTTAAGAACAAACCTCATTCCTAACCCAGGGACTGCCTGTATATGGGTGACCAGAACTATGCACCAGCATATCCCACAAACCACCATGTTCCATCAATGAACCAGCAGTGCTGAGATGTGCTCACCTGCTGTAGAGCCACGTAATCCTCCCTGCATGGAAGGTGTCCACCTCCATGGAGGCCTTCTTATGAAGTCTGATGAGATTAAAACTTCAATTTCCAAAAAAACTGATGGGGAAGATCCCCACATTGTTTCTCAAATGTTAACTTGAAAAAAACTTGTATTAAGGGCAGCGCCTGTGGCTCAAAGGAGTAGGGCGCGGGCCCCATATGCCAGAGGTGGTGGGTTCAAACCCAGCCCAGACCAAAAACTGCAAAAAAAAAAAAACAAAAAAAAAACTTGTATAAATGTAAAATGATCTGCAGCATTTCCTGTAATTTCGGAATGAGAGAGACACATAAGGGATAATTTCTCTATAAACTCTCAGAATCCTGGGGCAGGGTGTGTGTGACACTTTTCCCACGGAAGGTGGTAAGATGAAAGGAAGGAGCAGGGGAGGTTTCCAAAAGCCTCCTAGACATCTCTGAACGCTGGACCCAATGCCTGGCACAGTGCCAGGAGAGCAGGAACTGTTGGTAGGATACAACTGATGGACAGTGGGTGAGTGAGTGAATAAATAAAACAGATACAGAGGGAAGGGTGTGGGTTTCATTCCTGGGTTAGCTTCTATATAGACTCAAGGAGAGAGTGAGAAATCCTGTCTGCAGTTAGAACTTAGCGTCACTTGCTACACCCAGGGAAATAATCTATGACTGTGGAGACAGGGTCTTCATCTTCCCAGAATGAGCCCTGAGAGGTAGACACCGCTACAGAGACCAGCTGGCGGGAAGGGGTGAAGAGCAAGGTCTTTGGAGTCAGGCACCTCTTGGTCGTTTTTCAGCTTCAGCATTTGCTGGCTATATGTCATTAGGCGAGGTTCTGAAATGCCTGCCTCGGAGTGCTGTTGTAAAGACCGGCTGAGGCTGTCCGTGCAGACGCGAGTGCTTGTTGTAAAGACCGCCTGCCATGAGGCTGGGCAGCATGGCATGAAGAGCCCACAGCTCCAATCCGATATTATGCTGATGAAGAGGCCATTGGGTTTTTCTCAGCCCCTGCCTCTTGAACTTCGGTAAGTGTATGAGAGGGTTTTGTCAGACTTCTTAGAACAGGTGTTGGGCACCTTTCCAAAGCCTAAGCTCCCACTTCCCCTAGTCATCAAGTCTATTTCCGTCTACCTTGTCAATTCCACACCACTCCACTGTCCCTGCCGTAGACCATTATTGGGTCCTGTCATCACCTCCCATCTACAACTTACCTTCACCTCCTGAATGTCTCCCTCCCCCTGCACTCTGTCACCTTAGGAACTGATATTCAGAGTTAATGCTATACACTCTGTTTCCAAACCTTGTTTCCCGGTGTGGGACACAGAGTCCTTACTTCATAATTTAGTCCCAATTAGCCACACTAGCTCTATGTTTAAATTACCTCCAGCTCTATCTAATCTGTCCCCTCCAAACCAACTCGAAAATACTCTGTTCTTCCACGCCTCTGGGCATTTTCTTACAAAAGGTAATTTGCAGTAATAACATTTACCCCATTCTCTGTTGAGGGAGCAAAATTTCTTTTTAAACCTAGTTAAATGATAATCCTCAGAGATTAGTAGCTTCTTCGGTGGTTTTATGGTGTGTAGGATATAATTATCACTTTCCTTTTAAAATTCCACAAAAAGTATTACTGAGCAATTTCTCTGTGTCAAATGATAATTCTTATCGTATATAAATATACATTTACACATATGTATATATGGTACATATACCCTATATATGCATATATAGATATACACCTTATATATGGTAATCCTAGCAATATCCTTTTAAGATTATTCAGCTCTTGTGGGTAAATAAACGAGGCTTCACAATGATTAGGAATATGGCAAGGTTCACACCGCACCCACATAGCAGCGGCCTTGGCAGTAAACCCAGGATGAAAGATTCTAAGCACGGGATTCTTTTCACTTCTGGACTGGCCACATTGCTGTGGTTTCTGCATTAGTCCCTAGAGCTAGAATGTGCTCCCGTAGAAGGACTGGGGGAGTTTAAATGAGATCCTTTGAATTCTTCTTTGCTTCATCAGCTCTTAGCCCAGGGCCCTGGGTATCACACAGACAGTACCTTTGGGGAATGCAAAGAGTGAGCTTCCAGTACACATATGAGACTTGAATGAATCTTGGTGGATCAGTTTTGCAAGGCCTGTAGGAAACTGCTAGAGATAAATTCTCAAACATCTAATGGTTTCAAGGTGAACATGGCTGTGAGCAAAAACAGAGTGTGTCTCCCTTTGCAACCTTGCAAGGGAGATACGGAGGTAGCAACTGACCAGATATGGGAGAGCATTTTCCCCTAAGCTGTATCTGGAACCTGTGCCTTAGATCGCAGCCTTGCTCAGATGTCAGATGACTAGTTACTGTTTAGTCTCTTGGGAAGTTACTCGTCACTTACCTTAAGCTCCCATCATTTCTATCCTTACAGAGAACCTCCATCACACTGCTGCACCCACAGGTTCTGTCTCTGTGTCCATCTTTTCAGAATGGCAAGGAAAAGGAAACCAGAGAAAAGCTCTGTCCCCAAGGGGCAGCCTGACTGTAGTTGCCTAAAACATCCTGTGATTTCATGGCTTTGCTCTCTTCATATTTGCAAAACAAACTTTGTGAAGCTTAGTGTCTCCAATCAGGGCAATAAATCTCATAATCTGTGCACATCTGAAATCTTGTAAAAGCATGAAGTAACTCAGCGTCTGCCAGAATAAGAAAGAGCATTTTGGTCTCCTAACTTCTCAGCCTGCGCCTCACGCCCTAGGGAAGCTGCTGCCCGGGGAGGTCCTGACTGCCCTGTGGGGATCAACTGCCAGAGTTAATCAAAGTCCCCAGACAGCTGGACTTTGTTGCTTCAATCAGTGCCTTCAAGGCCCCATGACCACGGATAATTTCAAGGTCAGACAGCGGTTTTTCTGATTACTTCAAAGTAAGCATATTTTAGAACCATCTTGTAGAGACAGAGTTAGCAGGTGTCTATTCCCAGGGAAGTGTTCTCAGTCACCTTGCCTGATCCTGTTGAAAAAGCAAACATTTCACAGCATTTGCCATCAGCTGATGAGTCATCCAGCATATCTCATAGGCGCTCTGCTCCTGCAGTTGCCGATGGGCAAACTGGAGCCCCTTCTGAGCGCGGTTCTGCTACTGAGCTATTACAGGATATCTAATTAAAGGCAGGAGAAAACAGTGCTGTCACCTTCATAATCTGTGCAATCTTTCATTGTTTGCAAGCACCAATTTCCTAAAAATGAGGACTGCAGCACCTCACCAGGAGACCGAATCCTAAAATGAATTTGTGATTGTTTACAGTGCATGCACATGGATACGATGCCCAGCCTCGGGGAGGGAGGCAGCCCAAGCACGAGGCGGAGGAGGACGCTGTACACAATGACCCTGAAATCTAAATTAGCTCCTGCTAATTGGATGGAGTGAACTATCATTTCCATTTCTGAATTTGTAAAATTGTTTTCTTCTCAGGGAAAAATGAAACATCTGTTCTACTGGGTAAACTAAGTTCTGAGTAAGTTTGTCCTCTCATGTTTTGGGGGAGCTGGAGGAGGGAGAAAAAGGAGGTTCCCTCCTGGCAATGGGGCCTGGGAGTCAGCTTTCTGATGACAAGCATCCTCAGCTGCCTTCCCCAGGGAAATGTTCCACTGGCTGGGCAGGACCAACTAGCCAGGCTGAGCGCTCCCTCACCTCTCTCTGCCAGACACGCAGGCTCCTACACAGGAAAGGAAGACGCGGTATTTACTCAGTACCTATATGGGATTGTACTTGTGGACTAGAGTACTTGCAGAAGATAATGTGTCTCGTGTTGTCCCCAGCACAAATCTGAGGTTCAGGGATGTTAACTTGCCTACATTGCCTGAGCAAAAAAGGAAGGATTCAAACCTAGATCTGGCTGGTTTCAGAGCTCAGGTACCAGACAGCTCATTTTCCTTTACACCATACAATTCTTTGACAAATTGTATGGAAATTTACACGATGTTCATCAGCTTCCAAAATGGAACATGGACGTGTTGACAAGGACAAGAAGTAAGAGGAAGTCATCGCTCTCCTAATTATCTTCAGAAGCTTTCAAGTATGAGTATCCACGTGGCCTAGTAACAGCTGGTAATTCCTTTTTACAGGTCTTCATTTTATTGGCTGGGCGATGGTGCTCAAGCCCATCATTTCATTTAGTCAAGTTGTGAATTCAAAGGGAAAAGCTATTGTCATCTAAGTGGCTTATTTTGAATCATTTGGACCTTGGTTTTATAACAGAAATAAACTACTGACCTGGTCTTGGAACAGAAATGTCCTGACTATAGATTTAACTATGTGTAAGCGGCTGGGTTATTCATATTTCAACACCTGCTTGACAACTTGCTGCATTTTAGGTGAGGAGGTCATGAGGTCAGGAGCAATGTGGTATCTGCTGTCCTGGGTGCTGACATCTTCAGATGTCACTGAAGAAGTAGCATCGAAGACTGATTCTGAGTCAGACAAGATCAGAGTGTGGCAGAGGCTGAGGTATGACCTGCTCAATTCCAATGACACCCACAGCACTGAAATGTTCACAAAGCTCCAGCAGGCATTTCCAGTCCAGCTGTCTTTCCTCTGAAGTTTGAAGTTGCATCTTATTCCAGTGACTTGCAGGTAGCGGTATTATTAGGCTTGTGTGCTAGCTGGCAATGCTTAAATAACTATGTGCTTATATTCTTTTAATCTTCAGGTAACTCAATTTGGAGACAGCCTTAGAATAACAGATGAAACAAACAAATAAACATAAACATTATTTTTTAATCTCACAATTTGGCAGGTTTTTTTAAATCAATAAAGAAGACTGCATTTCTAGGCTAGGTAAACTACTGGGAAGAGAAGTCTTGTGTGGTAAGAGTAGGTGCTCTCCCCCTCCCTGATAACCAGTTATTCTATGCCTACCCATAAAATGGAATCACCTGGAAAATACCATAGAACCACTCGGTCTTGCAAAATCATCATTCTATCAATGATGACAAATTTTAAAATTCCACAGAATTTATGGCATGTTGATTCATGTTTTACTCAACCTGCACATTTGAAAAATTTATTGTGGATGGCAGAGGTGGTGGGTTCAAACCCAGCCCCAGCCAAAAAAAAAAGAAAGAAAGAAAAAGAAAAAACTTATTGTGGGCTTGTTATATTCAGTTGTTTTATTTATTTTTTTATTTTATTTTGAGATAGAGTTTCACTAGGTCGACCTGGGTAGAGTGCTGTGGTGTCACAGCTCACAGCAACCTCCAAGTCTTGGGCTTAAGCAATTCTCTTGCCTCAGCCTCCAAAGTAGCTGGGACTACAGGCACCTGCCACAGTGCCCAGCTATTTTTTGTTGTAGTTGTCATTGTTGTTTGGTGGGCTCTGGCAGGGTTCAAACCCGCCAGCTCTGGTGCATGTGGCTGGCACCCTACTCGCGGAGCGATGGGCTCTGAGGCTATATTCAGGTTATTTTTGTGCCTTTTCAGAGGATTGGATACTGAGGTTGGTTTTAATTCAGTGGTCAATGCAGAAGTCTTCTTTGTAAGAATAGCTTAGTGAACAATACCCAAATACAAGGCTTTATTTTTCAGGATCTCACAAAGAAGTGGGAGGGAAGAAGGGGGAACAGAGATGACGGGCTGATTTTAAGCTGGGGTTCTTAGGTGGAGAGGGAGCCAACACCAAGTGCAAAAGGTGCATGTCATTCTCACATGTTCCCTGAAAAATCTAGTCCACATCACGGGTCTTTCAGCCCTTAGACTCTGACCGCTGGGGTTTTTGACCATGATTTAGCGAGCTTAGTTACACTTACACATTTCCGATTTTAAAAACTTATAGAATACTCCTTTCTTAATCTTGGTTTTTAAAATGCCTGTGAGCACCTGGATTCTTCATGTGCTGACCAACCTCTGTGAGTATTATGAGTCTGTAGCTGCCATGATGGATTCTCTAGACTTCTAGCATTTATCACGTTTCAAGCACTGTGATAAGCCTTGGATATGCATAAGAGAGAGAGTGTTTCTGCCCTCAAAGAATACATTGTCTCCCGGAGGTGGGGAGGGAGGAAGGGTCCCAGTTAAGTACAAGTTATGAGACAGATGAAAAATACTGTGTTGAATGAACAGCATGCTAGCAAACAGCAAAGGAGCGGGACTCACAACCTGGGAAAGGTAGAAATTTGTCATGGAAGGATTCCATGACAGAGAAGGAGAATTTCTTTACTCACAGAAATGGTAAAGGAAGCTTGTCAGAAGGATAAATAGAGAAGGCAGTTGCCACAAAATGGAATAGTCTACACAAAGGCGTGAATATATAACAAGAAACAAATTTCATTTCTTAAGACAGGTGGGTGACTGAATGTTATATCCAAGATCATTTTAGGATAGAGCATTAAATAATATTGAATACAACAGTGGAAGTAACTTCTCCCATCAACTCCTTCTGAATCTTGGCTAACTTAAGAAATAAATCTTTCTGTGTTTCCCAAATATATTTCCCATCCCTCTAATACTTGCTGATCTCCCTTTGTCAGAGAATAGGCTTATAATATAAGCTCAGAGATTTTAGCAGGCAACAGTATCTTGTTAGAACTTAATAACTTGGTTTCATTTTTATTCTATTTACTTTTACAGTTTTATTTTAATTATGGCAAGTGATATCAGTTTTTTATTCACAGCATTGATACAAAGTTTTAGTTGAAATGACTTTATTTTAGTTAAAAATGCAGTCAATTAAAAATAAACAGTATGCAAAAAATAATACAGAAGGTACATGAACATGTCAATAATCATGAAGTTGGAACGCCAATGACGAGGGTTTCATAAACACTGGTGTGGTGTATCTGGGAAACAGAAAATACTAAGATCGGAATGAAGAATGGGAGACAAGTTACAACTGTTTGGCAGAAGGGCCACTAATATCAGTCTAGGGGCCATGGAGAGGTTATAACCAGGAGACTGGCCTGTTAAGGTTTGCAAGTTGGAGAGAACCTTCTAGCAGTATGTGAAGGATGGCCCAGAAGAGCTGAAGGCAGCAGTCCAGTTAGGAGACCCAGTGACAGATGGCAAGGGCAGAGGCAGTGAGGTCACGGAGGAGCAAAGGGGTTTGGGTGACATATCAATGGCACAATCACTAGTGTCATCAATTAGATGTGGATGGAAAAATTTGGTCATGTGGCTCTAGGAAGCAGCTGAGGGGATATTACCCCTTTGTTACTCTTTTGCTAGATAACTGACAGAATTTTGACCCTGAGTGGAGCACTACATCTCATTAATTGGCATGAACAAACACCTCAACAGGAAGGACCCTAACACACCAGACACACAGAGCAGAGTCCAAAATATGTGGTGGGGTTAGCATCTTTTCATGTTTGAAAGATAAGGTTTGAGCAGAGTAAATAATGGAAAAGACGTAATGCCATGTGACTCTAGAACTTTCTAAAGGGAACACAACTAACCCAGGAAGATTTCCTAGTCTAATAAAATTACTTTACATCCTCTCTAAATCTAATAATTTCTGACTAAACATCTGTTCAAAGCATGAAGTTGTATCTCTTACTACTTCAGAGCTTTTGGAATTGCCATATTTTGCAGGGTGCAGTATGCTGTCATGTATAATTGCTCTTGTGTATAAAGCATGCCCACGTTTTTGGCCCAAACTGTCAAGAAAAAAACTTTCATTTAATTAAATTCATTTAATTCCATTTTTTATTTGTTTATAATTACGTACTTATTTTTGTGTTTTAAAGTGAATTTTAGCACTTTTTTTTTTTTTAACATATTATGGTACAAGAAAGAGTTACACTTTTAACATGTAAGCATAAATAAAAGAATTTAAAATGTTTACATAGACATTGAATTAGTATTACTTATGTATAATGTGTATCCTATTTTTCCTTCCAAAATTTGGATGAAAAAAGTACACATTATATGTGACAAAATATGGTAGAGGTGCCTGTCAAGGGAAGAGTCTGGAAGAGAAGGCTCTAAACTAGGATATAGGAAGTGAGGTCTTGTTTTGTAAAAAACAATTATTCTGAAGGGAAGATGGAATTTTTGTGGGAAGGACATGTGTGAGGGCAGAACCATCTCATAACTGGAAGCAATCTGGTTATAGAGAATTGGAGAACTCAAAGTGGCTCTCAGGACTTATTTTTCAAGGTGGAGAGAGCCTGGAATCCAGGGGGAAATTGTTGTTTCCTTAGCAGCTTCAACAGTACCTGCCAAAGAAGCCCTTTCCTCTAAAGAAGATGAAAAGTTTACTTTAGGATCAACCTTGAGAAATTAAAAGGCTTCACAAAGCAATCCTCCCCTGTACTCCCTAAATACTATCCAAGCATCTCACTTCAAGAGAAGGGCTCACAATATGGCAAAAGGATTCACTTTATTAATATCAGAGGTTGGAAGACAAGTGTTAGCATAACTCCAGATAATAAGTAGGCAGATATAGAACTTACATCTGGAAGAAAGGAAGCTCTTTAAAAAAATAGAAAAATGTTTTCATGAATTATTTTTATGTGAGCTAGAGTTACAATTGTTTTCAATAAAAATACATTTTTTTATTTAAACAAAGGGTAATAGATGGAAAATTAATTATATTAGATTCTCTTGCCATTAACTATGCCTGTATCACAAGATTGATGATTGATATATAATGAGATGAAGTCATCCAGCACCCTTGATGTAGGATGAAGTTTTAAAGGATTAATCCATTAAGCCATTAAATTAATGGCTTCCTACCCAAGGTGAGGGAGAAAATCCTGTTTGATGAATGGAGTGAAGAGTAAAACCTGAGGAATTATTGGATAGAACCGGAGCTATGTAGTCAGAGCTGTGTAGTTTGTTTAATTTAGGAGTTCATCTCAGAACTGGTTCCTAATTTTGTCACTCTTCAGAACTTTGATGGGATTGTAGTTTTTTAAGGAAATGGAATAAGTATGAACATCCCAGTCATAAACTAAGACAAACAGGTTTGCACAGAGATTCTGTCAATTTAACAACATTTTTGTTCATTCTGTTAGATGTCTGCAATGAATTTGAAGGTAGTATTATAAAATTCTACAGAGTCACAATTCAATAAATTTCTGTGAAATGATAATAAAATATTGATGTAAGAAGCCATTGAAAATTAGAGAGTGAACATGAAATGCTGTGGCTGCGTAAGAAGAAACTTATACTGCCGTATGAAACACATGAAGGGCTTATTAAAGCTAAAACTTTAAATGGTTCTCAACATGCAGTTGTTATTAAAAAGATTTGCTTGCTGGTACTCGACCAGAGAAATGATAAATTACATTTATTTGTTCTGTTTGTGCAATGTAGACCCTGTCCTTTGGAACTGAGAATCGTAGATGGCTGAATGTAAATCTGGAGGGGTGGACAGAAATAGAGGTGGCATTTGAAAGGGGACCAAGAGTTAGACAATATCTGCTTTCCTTACACGTGTTCAAATTTAATCCTGTCCACACCACTGCCTTTCACAGACCAGGGAATTAACGATGAGGATGAAACTGTCCAAACTCACAAAGTTTTCTAGTGGTGGAGACAGTACTCTGACCACAAAGCCCCACCTTTTTTCACTACAAGAAAACCTCCATATTGTAGAAACTGTGGACTCATTCTCTTAGAATGCTAAGTTCAGAGAAAGTGCACAGAGCCACCAGGCCGTACAGATTGGCTTCTGAAATAATTCTAAACCAAAGCCAGAAGGGCTTATAGTTTTCCAAAAAGAAACTTGGCTTAGACATTAACTTTGTAACTTACACCTGTACAGAAAAGGTGAAATGAACTTGAGGCAGGAGAGGGAAAGACCATAACAGAAACAGGAAGGCTATGTTAACCAGTGTGATATAAACGTGTCAACCGGTCTGTGAAACTAGTGTATGATGCCCCATGATCATACCATTGTACATAGCTATGATTTAATTAAAAAAAAAAAAAAAAAGAAAGAAAAGAAACAGGATTTGTAGTCAGAAAACGTGGGTAGAAGTATCATCTCTGTGGCTCCCCAAATGTGTGGCTCTGAGAAAGATTTTTAACCTCCCTCAGCCTAAATTTACTTCATTATCATGAGGTAAAGAGAATAAAATAAGGCCGTTTAAAGCCACATTATAAAGTACAATTTTTATTTAATAGTTTATTTCTCACTATATGAGCAAACCTACACATATGCCATTTAGATGTTTATATCCACAGAGGTAATTCTTTAGCCTTTTTGGCCGCTGTGGGAGCGGGAAGAGATGTCTTTTCTGCTATTCGATTCTGATCCAATAAATTTCACAGGAAAGGATTAGAAAAAGATCTGTGGAAATACTGGCCATTCTATGTATCTTCTTTAGAAATTATTGGCTTCCTTTTCCTGGTCTGTTTTTAAAAAGAACAGGTAGGTCATGATAGGTTTTTTCCAGGTAACAAAATATTTTTCCTATTGCCCTGATGGATAATGTTTTGAAGCTCAATTGAAGTTCAAAATCAACAGCAACCCAGAGTCCAAGGACTGTCATTCCAGAATGTCCACAGGAGTCTAAGGACCTGCAGGGAAGGGCATGGCAACCCGACCCTGTTCCACAACACCCTTAAAAGTCAGGAATATTGCAGCTTCCAGTAGCAACAGGAGGGTTTTATCTTTCATGAGCTGGAAGTACATCTATTTCAGACCAAATTAATCTTTTGGAGTGACAGCTTCCATGAATTTACTTTATCAGTTTCAGAAAGGACAAGCAGAGATGAAGAGTAAAGTGATTCATATAAGCTCATTGAAACGTTCCTGCTTCCAGCACCTTAAGTCTCTAGATTTCACACCTGCCTCACTTAACCCCAAATCCCAGATATCAAGTTATTTTGTCATTGACAGCGCACAGAGCAAAGAAATCTAAAGATTGGGAAGACATTAATTAATCAGGTTGGAAAGACAGGTAATTTGCTAGTTGTTTGCAGAGGTTGATTGTCAACTCAGAATTACAGTAATCACCTACTTATTCCACTGGGCATGTGTGAGTCTCCATTCTCTCTTATACCTCACCCTCCTTCATCCATATACTTCTGCCTCAAATACCGTATCTTAGGTTAATGAATGTGACCTAAATTATTGAGATAGCTACTTTAGTTTTCAATTTGCTGGGGTTGGATACATCCTCCACATAAACTGAGCCAAGTGTCTCAGTCTTTAATTTTTAAACATCACGCACATTCCCTCATCTGTGTCTGGCTGGCTGGCTGAATGAAAAATGCGCAGGTGCAAGAATTTGGTGGCTTCAGGATAGCATCTGTTTGGAATTTTCATCTGTGTGTATGTGCATGGGTATAAAAACTGAAGCTGACACAATTGTGAAGATTCCAAATAGTTTTGAAAATTTAGTGATTTAAATAATAAGAACTATCTACAAAGATACACTTTAAATATCCTAGACATCTGGACTGTTTGGAAATGACACTAGTGGGGCTGTTACTAGGTAACAAGAGTTGTGTACACAGATGGAGGTGCACTTCACTGGGAAATCTGGGGTTACCCTCTAATTCAAAAGTGGGCTACTGTGTACCCTTAAAAGACTGAGGACCTCTGGTGTATACACTTTAGAAGCTCTTATCTGGAGCAATGAGTAAAATGCTGGAAATATATAAAAGATACCATGCAAATACCTATTTGTTAAAATATGGCTTTTGTTTAGGTTAATTTTAATAAGAAAACTAAATATGCTCGTTTCCATGACTGAGTGTTAGAAAATGCTCAAACAGAGGCCCCTCCCTGAGCAGTTAGGTGGACACTGGTGTGGTTTTATGGCAGAATGAGGGGAATGAACCTGATGTAGTGGTTCTCTTTTTAAACCTTGAATTGATAAACTCTGGGCCTAATGGAAAGGATGTTAAGGGAAGCTACAGGGAAGCTTAGCACAGCCAGGTTCTTTTTAGGGCATTGTGGCCGTTGGACTATTTGAACCAGGATAGTTTTTTTTTTTTTCCTTTTCATGATTGAATGGGACTGGCACACTGGCATTTTCATTAGTCTGAAGTTTCTTACTGTCACTACAGAATATAGTAGCAACCAAGATCCAGGCAGTCATGGAGGGTAGGGTAGCATGGCCGGGCTGGGGCGTGTGGCCCCTTCACAGGGAATGAAGTGGGGAACGGAATGTGCAGACGGAAGATGATGTAGGAACAGGCAGTGTGGTAGAAGCAACAGAAAGACAAGATGATCATGGGGCCACGGAACACATCTCCAAATTAGTACAACTGTCACAATAAGATGAAAGGTACTGGTCCAACAGACTGGAGCATTAGTCTGCTGATCAACACTGCCAGGTCTCCACAGAGTAGCATTTTTATTGCAGTATGTCTTTCATGGAAAATGGACAAAACTTTAAATAAATCACAATTACTTATTGCTTAGTATTTTGAATAATAAATTCTTTAGTTTATCAGTACCTCATGGCCTTCAAATGTGCATTCTTCAAATAGTTTCAATTACATATACATTCTTTCTCCTGAACAATAAATTATTCTTTAAAAAAAGAAAAAGAAAACGATACATAATTTTAAAGCAAAAGAAAAACATATATTTTTGACATTTATCTTAAACTTATATGAAAACAACTCTCTCTATATGTTAGGTGCTTAAATATAAATAATAAAGGACATTATGTTATTTACAATGTTACACAGTAAGTTGAGAGAGTAAAGACTGACATTAACTCATAAAGACAGTATATGGTCTAAGTAATGTACAATATGTATTTACAAAAGAATATATAATAGAACTTGTGATATGTGGCCATTTCATTCTGTCTGCATTTCTTTGCATTGATTCATGGGTCTTTGTGGACAGAAACATCTGTGGCTGGTGAAACACAGCCAGTGGTAAAAGATAAAGCCAAGCCTTCCTTATTTTCACCATTTTGAGCCATGAAGTCTTCAACCCCGGGCCAAAGAAAAAGGAATAGTTACTAAACAAGTTAACTTGGACAAACTCCACCTACATCAAGATAGTCACACTGAAACAAGAAAGAGATGGCATGTTGCTCTCTGAGACACATTCATCTATACAGACAGCCATCACGTAGGAAGCGGAAAGCTGTCCAGGCCATCTGGGGGGCAGTCATACCAGGAAAGAAGGAAAAGTGGGACATAAATGGAACCTTAAGTGCAAGAAAAGGAATGTTGCATATATTATGATCCACTGTGTACCTCTCAGTGGGATATGATTTCAGACCCAGGAAACAAAGTGGCTGTCAAACTCCTGGGCAATTTCTTAACACCTAAAATGGACTTTCCATGTGCTGGGAATGTAGGTTCACACTCCATTGGATAGCCATTGCACTGCCTGCTCGGATCTACTGGGAAGATTGAGAATGATGTGGCAAAAAAACGATACAGAGAAGTCCCTGTGAGCGTGCACCCAGTGGCCATCGCAGGGAGCCCTGAGCAGTCAGCTGGTTTTTCTTATCAAGAGCTCTTGTTCTAAGGATGCAAAGGCTATCTTCTACCAGTGACCAGAATCAAGTTGAAAGTAGAATTTCGACTTGTCCTAAATTTTTACACATATTGGTGATTTGAAATTTAATCACAGTAAGGAAAATGTTGCTCACTGCTCTCAATGGAAGATTCTACTCACTTTTGAAAATTTCCAGAAAGGGACAGTTGAATATCCCAATGCCCAAAGAATTCAAAATAATTTCTATGGTTGTTAGTTCATGGTAGCGATTTCTGTATTGAAATGGGCTAAGAATGCATCAGAGCTTTCAGGGGCAATGTTTAAATGATTTAGAGAACCTCTTTGGACTGACTGTTTTCTTCCCATGCTGTGAGCTCATCATTTCTGCACATTGGGAAATTGGTGCAACCTCATAGGGTCTCCCCAGCATAGGTTAAAATCCAAACAAGGGTACCATTGAACACAGAGACAGTAGCATGGGAACAATGACGGGACACTTGGGATGAAACTACAGCAAGGACCTGCAGACGGGCAGCTCTGTGGATGCCAGAAGCCTGTGGGAACGTAACAACATGACTCATGCCACACCTGCATTTTTCTACTGAGACCCACCTGTGTATCATTTTTCTTTTCTTTTTAACATAAAGATTTGGTGAAGAAATACATTTACTCACAAACAAGAAGTGATTGCACTCTCTGACATCATGAACCCCTTGCTAACCTATTTCCCGTTCTGCTATATGGCTCCTTGAAGCCACTTGGAACTTACAGAAAGCTCCAGCCCTGATGGGACAGGTATCAGACAAAGCAGAAAATGGGTTCTGTGTTTTTAAAAAAAAATCTCTTATTTTCCTGAATTAGCAGTTAGTTCAGATGTTAATACCTAAAAGGCCTTCCTCAGATTGACAATCTCAAGAGCACATGCAATGTTTAGACCAATCTTAGTCCTGCTTCATGACAGTAAAGCAAAAATGAAGAGAATGGGGAAAATGAGTGATCCAGGCTGTAAATAGAGGGGTCAAGACACATGTGGGGGTCACTTCTGCAAGTAAAGGTGCAATCTTTCCAACACACTTGACGTTTCCTGATGAGTCATTACTTGTGGGAGGTACTTCCTAATCACAAATCACATGCACATTCATCATTCCTGATAAAAACGTTCATGCATAGTTATGACCTAAACAAGGCGATGTGGAAAAATAAGAGAAAAATCCTGGGGAGAAAGGAGTGGTCAACAAAACTTCAAACTTTCAACCGAGTCACCAAGCTGTTCTCCACCTAGGCAGCCGTCCCTTCTAAACACTCTACCATGGAAATATGATATTCGCCTAAGATGACAAGTTGTCATCACGCCCAGCAAGCACATTTTACTTTAGAAGTAGTTCAGACACATGGCTGAGTGTGGTCTGGCCTGGACTTTTTGTGCCATAATAGGCCTCTTGCTGAGCTGAGAAGACACAGCCAATCACTAGTTCCAAAATCAGTGAAAAATACAAGTCAGAATGATTGCACCTTTATCAGCTGTGGTTTGATCTTCAACTAGATGAGCTGCTAGATCATCTCCCTCAAAGAGAAGGTGAAATTGAGTCCTCTTGTAAGGTGTTAGGTTGACTCTGATAGCAAGCCAGAACCCATTTTCTGAGCTATCCCTAACAGAGTTGCTTTTTTGTTAAGAAAAAACAAATTCAAATAAAGTAAATGGCAGCTCCTTTTAGTAAGAGCAAGCTGTTTTCTGATTTATAATATAGTTTTTTTTTTTTTTAAAGAAATCACAGTATTACTTTCTTCCTAATATTTAACATTACTTAATGCAGTTTCCTGCTGTATTTAATAGTAGCATGCTGTTGGATCTACTATTACCTCAGAGCCCAATGAAGCAAACCTTTGGCTGGCAGAATAGACACAACTCATTTCATATTCTGAAAGCAAACAAAAATTCATACAAAAGAGGAGTATTTGGATGGATGTGCCATTACAAGACATACTGACCAAGGGCTACTACAAGCAATCAGAGGGGCAGTGGCAAGTCTTGCAAATCGTACATCCAGTCAACATCATAATGCAATGCACAGAAGCCAGCGAAACAGAAGATCTGGGAGGGTCTGCCGAAATACTGTGAAAAAGCAATCACTGTAACTGTACAAAACTTGCTCTCGACATAACATAACATAAAGGCACCATTGATATCTTTCTCGTTTTGAAATACTGTAAAAAATTGCTACATATGGCACATAACACATTTTTACATACATATATTTAATTTATAAAAGTTTTTTTTCCTGTTTTCTATTTGCAGAACTGCTAAAATAAAATAAATTGTTTAATTTAAGGTGGAATACTTTATTATATAAAATAAAGTTTTACAGGTGAATCTATGTGTTTATTTAGGTTTTATATAGCAATAGGGTCTTGGTTAGCAATGGCGCTAGACAGCCTGGCCTGTAACTCTTCCTGTGTGGAGAAGCGGCCCGCTGGGTTAGTCCTGCTGTCGGCCAGGCGGGAGGCGGGTGCTGCCTCCAGACCGGCTGCCGGGGGGCTCTGCATGCCCAGGAAAGGTGTGTCTTCCCCCACTCTCTCGTCTTCTGTCTCACTCTCTGAGTTACTGCTCTCGGAGCTCGTGTTACAGTCCACTTCCAACTTGTTGGCAATGTGGCCATTTGGCTTGGTTCTTTTGGCCCGCCGGCTGTTGGCGAGTTTCTTAACGGGCTCCTGAGCTGGCTCGTACTCCTGGGTGGTTTCATACTCCTCGTCCTCCACTATCCGCAAGGGGCTGGGGGGGAGGCTGTTGCTCTCATGCACGGGGTTGTGGTGGAAGGAGCTGGACTGCTGAGGGTGGTGCTCGTGCTTCTTCTCCCGCAGCCTTGGTGGAGTCACAAGAAGCAGGGGTCTCTCTTCTTCCACAAAGGGGCTGAGTGCCATGGAGGGCATGGACACCGTCATGCTGGACACGGGCAGAGACACTTCCGAAGGGGGCGATTTGGGGGAGCTTGGCGTGTGGAAATCTACAGGTGACATGCGGGCCGGGGTGGTCATGGCTGACACAAACCTGTGTGAGCACAGAAGACCCGGCGTGAGTGTGGTGGAATCAGAGGCACAGTGGGGAGGGCAGGGGCAGAGTACTTGCTACGCTCTACTCAGAACACACAATGTCTGCACACGGAATACTTCTCAACCATTTACGCTAAGACATTAGGAACCTTTGGAATCTAAAATTATGTAGCCAAGGGTTTCGTAATAGGAGTGCATGCAAAGAGCAGCTAAATCACCTTGCTCATCAGAGATTACAGGATTTCCAGTTGCATCATGATTTTAAAAAGAAGCACGGGAGCTAAGGTAAGAGGGTGTTAGGTCCCAGACACCTCTCAGCTTAGAACAGCAGTCTCAACCTTCCTGATGTCGCGGCCCTTTAATACAGTTCCTGTGGGTCATGACCCACAGGTTGAGAACCGCTGGCTTAGAAGGACCAAGGCTCAGGGACTTGGAATGGAAAGAAGTATAACTTAAGTACTATACCTTCCTAAGGGCCAAGGGGTCTTAAGGAATGAAGCCCGAATGGGGAATGGAAGAAGATCTAAGATGTGTTGCTGACAGTGGGCTCTGCATGCATTGGGGTCTGTCTGCCTCGTTTCCCCTTAGCTCAGCTATAAGGTTATGTCTTATGAAAGAAAAAAACAGCATAGAAACTTAGATTGATTCTTAGTAACAGTCTGTGACATTTGTGTGCTTTTCACTTTTTTGGCCAAGAAATGCTACTGGTTAACATTCAATTTCTAACTATCCATCCCAGTGTCCAAGACAGTCAAAGGTAAGCCTGAGACATGATGGAGGCTACGTCCAATCTTTAGCCTCTCCTCCAAAGCCCACAGCTATGTCACTCTTAGGCTAATCAAGGATTGGCTGTACCATGTTACTTTCTGTCATATTATACCTGCTACTGCTCAGTGAATTTTGTCATCAGGATCCCGAGAATACTGTTTTCCTCCCCATGAATAACAAGGCTGACTTTTAGCACTGAGGAAAATATGGCTTATTCAGAGTCACAGTTCTCAG
The DNA here is from genome assembly GCA_963574355.1 of Loris lydekkerianus. Classification (NCBI taxonomy): domain Eukaryota; kingdom Metazoa; phylum Chordata; class Mammalia; order Primates; family Lorisidae; genus Loris; species Loris lydekkerianus. Next base: position 3,625 of record CAUYPK010000242.1, on the reverse strand, counting down.
CTTTTGATAAAAATGTTACCAGTGTACATACTGAATGACTCTGTTCCTCACAATGCCACTCACAAAGTCTAATTTGACATGACCTGTGATGACGAAGGCAACCATCCTCCAAACTCTAGTTCACAGGAATCCTGTGAACTTCCCTGCTTTTCCGTGAGTCACAGAGACATGGATGTGAGACCCAGCTGTCTCTAAATGGAAAGTGTCTTGGAAATTGAAATATTTGAGACTTGAGTCTTTAGACTTTTGCCTTAAGGGATACTTTAATTAAGCTCTCTGAGAAATTCTAAGCTAAATTCAACCAACACAAAAAAGTGGTTCATCTTTTCTCTCTATGATCTTGAAATTCAGGAATACTGTGGGTAACGTCCAGGGCAGGCAGGGAAGCCACCACCCCAGGGCCATGCCAGCCTTTCAGGGCAAATGACATGTGAAGTAGGGATGAAGAAAGATTTCATCTCTAACCTTTTCACATCTCAAAAAAGACTGAATGAGGTGGACAGATACAGATTTTATTACATGAATTTAAGACTAAATGTTTTGAATCAGTTTGGGACCCTGACAACATTTTTAGAGATGGGTTGCAGGGGAATCTCCACTTCCACTCAAATACCATTTCTGCAGAAAGGCCCTTGAAGAAGTGAACATAAGCTCTCTATGACCTGCAAGCCCAGATGGACCACCCTTTGTTATCAGTGCTGCCCAGCATAGGAATGCAGTCTATCAAGTCATCTGCACCTGGGTAACTACCAAGTAGTTATGTAAACCTTTTAGTAAATATTCAAAGATTACACTGAGATGATAATAAAACAAAACCAAACCCAAAAACAAACTAGTAACAGCTTACAGATGGGCTAGAAATACCAGTTGAGAATAGCTCTCTTCCATTTTAGGTGAAAATGGATAAAGAGAATCTATGACTTCGATATTCCTAGTCGGTATCTCTTTCAGCCCACTTTCCCCAACTCTTTATTTTACCTTTGCTGTAACTCCCCCAACCCAATCCAATCTCCCCAGAGGAAAGCAAAACATCATGGAATTAAGAGCCCCATCCAGGCAATATCTGCTTTGAAAACCACCTGTGGAGACTGCCAAGCGTAGCACATAAAAGATTTATTTATTCATCCCTTCTTGGAATTACACGAAAGGGATACTATACTGTAAGGTGGAACACAAGCAGTTGCTCCCTGTGACCGTCAGCAGTGACATAGCCCTTGATCTGATTTAACTGAAGCTGGAAGGTAAGACAGAGTTAGCACATAAGGACACGCAGCCTGCCCGACCCGCGTATCAGAGTTTGGACAATGGGTGAGCTGGAATTATAGCAGGGTCCTTATCAGACACCAAGGCCGTCTCTCTAATGTTACGACTGAGGACAGCGAGCCCCTGACTGGGTCTGAGCCTGCAGCCAGAACCGGAAACTCCATTTGCTGCACCTTCCACATCAAATCGTTCCAGCTCTGTGCAAGTTTGTCGCCGGCCAGCCACTGGGACAGTGTGAGGAGCTCAGAAGAAATGAGTTCAGTCAAACAAAAAGCTGATTTCATCAGCTAGGGGCACTCCTAGGATGGTAACGGCTGCCCCTTATTCTGATTAGAGCAGATTTCCTGAGGTGAGGCTGCAGGTGCTGGGGGCTCTCTGCCTGAGGCTCGCTCCTCTGCAGCAGCCGTGCCCCTCAGTTTTACCTTTCGCTATGAGGAGAGTCTCGGTAGGAGTCGGGGGTTTCTCTGGCATGCCTGAGGAAGCTGTTACATTCACGGGGGCCTCCCATGCCATTCAGACGCCCTCTTGGGCCCCCCGCGGGGCTGCTGTGCCGACTGTTTTCTGCTGATGACATCACGATCACCGAGTGGCTTTCCGACAGGATGCTTTCCGTGTGTCCATTGCTCCAGCTAGGGAAGAAATGCGAGACGTAATGACAAATTGAAGTAAAAAAAAAAAACCTGGAGGAAATGCAGACCATTCTAAGTAAAACATCACAGGAATGGAGAAACAAACACAGGTGCTCAATGCCAGGTTGGATCGGCCAACATCTAAGCACACAGAGAAGTAAATCTCAACGAAAACCAAGTGTGGAAAGGGGGGAAGAAGGGTTTAGTAAAAGCACACCTATCAGGTACAGTGCACTCCAGGAAAGGGGGTATGTGTATGCCCTTCACTCATTTTGTGCAACTAATATGTAAACAAAACACGTGTACCTCCTAATATCCTGAAATTAAAAAAAAATTATATGTAAAAATATAAATGACAAGAAGCAATTCTGACAAATATTTTGAATGATTGTGGCGTCTGTAGCTCACTCCAACATGATTTGTCTCAGAATAGAATAGTTACAAAGATATTTGCTATAGAAAAAGTGTTTTGGTTCAGATGGGCTTTGTAAGGATATAGTTTACTAATTTGTTTACTCAACAGATATTTATCAAATGCCACTCTGTACTAAGGAGTCTTGCAGTCTCTCTGATCTAGAGCGGCTCAGGTTAAAGAAACACTTTGCAGTGTGAGGTACATGGGGAAGTCTCGTGTTGATCTCGGTAGAGTCCACTCAGAGATCACTGGGACATTTGGAAAGTTTGAACTGGTTCAGCCATTTAACCAATTCTTACGGGCACTTCCCAGGGCAACCCAAATATTGGAAGAAGCTAGCTTGTAAGTATTTTGAAGAAAAAGAACCAAAGACAGACTTTCCCCAGTGCAGCAAGATCATCTCTAGAAAGGGGAACAATGATCTGATGGGGGTATCATTCTGTTTTCTTTGGTAAAAGGAAAATTGAGGCTTAAATTTATACTGTATGTAAGGCATGCTGTTGAAAGTGTCAATGTTCAAAACTACACATTTCACAGTCACATTAAGTTTTTCCAGTTCCCTTCTTAAGTGGCAATAACAAAAGGCAATGTGCAAAAATTCATTCCCATACCTGTGACTAGGAGTCTGGGTGACAGTTGTGGAGTGATGAGCTGTCGACGTATAATGGCTGGTGGAGAACGATGTCTCTGCCTCTCTCTCAACAATTTGTTCACTAGAGATCACGTTTTTAGATACATATTGCTAGATAAACAAAGAGATATAACTTCAGGATTCATGTAGATCAAAATATTACTGTTGTTATACACAAATAAATCTATTCTTGTATGTACATGCTTTGTAATAAATTTAATTTCTCCAGTAGCTGGATGGTCCTGGGTACCCTGGCTTTTAGAGTGGATGGATGGAGCTAGTAAAATACTCTATAGATGTATATGCAAGACAGGTCCTACAATCCCAGATACATTTTATTAGCAAAGACCTATTTCTTCCATTTCATTTCCAATTGATAACATGACTAGAATTCAATACATATACATGTTCAACATTCATTTTTGCTTTTTTTTTTTTTTTTTTTTCTTTTTAATGGAAGTTTATTGAGATAATTACAGATTCATAGGCAGTTATTAAGAAATTAACCAGGCTCTGCTGGCTGCCCTGTGCCCCAGCTCACCAGCATCCACCACACCTTTCGGCCCAGACTTCAGTAGACCTCACCAGCCAAATGCCATCTCAAATGGAAAATGCCATGGAAACCACGTTGTTTATGTTTCACAGGTTTGCCAGGGATAAAGGATACTTAACAAAGGAGGATCTGAG